>JAASFT010000310.1:0-23919 GCA_023333885.1 Globisporangium parvum
GGCGGTGGCGCTGCTGCTGCGTACGGTGGTGGCTACGGCGGCTATGGCGGCGGCTACGGCGGGTACATGGGCGGCTACGGAGGCTACGGCGGTGGTGCACCTGGCGCCGATGGCAGCGCAGCAGCCGGCGGTGCAGCTGGCGAAGAGAGCTACGGTGACGACAGCGGTGCAGGCGCTGGTGGCGCAGCTGGCGGTCAGGGCGGCTACGGCGCAGGCGGCTACGGCGGCGGTAGCTACCGCCAGGGTGGCAGTGGTGGCGGTCAGTCGTCGGGCGGCCGGTCGGACAGATATCGTCCGTACTAAGTCGTGTCTGGCGACGTCGGCCGCACTAACGCGACCGCATGAGCTGATGCTCCGAGACGCGCCGCGCGCATCCAGTCAGCCGACACACTGCCCCATCTCAAGACACAAACAAGTTTGACGCGCGCTCCAGCTCGTCGCTCGTGTCCAGCTCTTGGCCGCGCCTCTTTCTCAATCGCTCGAGTGCACAGACGTTACCGCCTCGCTGCGTCGTCTCTCGTCCCGAATCGACCGACTCGAGCTTGCGTATGCCTTCATATCCCAATGCACGCGACTTCTCCCAGTCGCCTGATCGACTGAACAACACGGTGGTCTGACTGCCTTGCGCCTCGCTCTCTCTCTCTATTCTCCAGTCTGTCTGTCAGTCTGTGCTGCTGCTGGTCGCCTACTCACGTGCTGCTATCTGCTGCAAGCCACGCAAGCAGCTTGCGCTCGTGGGCCTCGAGACTCTTGACAGCGAGCGCCTGCATCATCTCTTGGTGCTGTGGCATGCGAAGCGAGACGCGCGACTCGAAGTGGCGCTGCAGCGCGCGCGCCAACTCGGCTGCGTCGTTGACTGACTGAATCGCGCGGACGGGTGCTCGAGATGACTGCTCGGACCGAGTGCCAGGAGTCGTAGGACGCGCATCTGCTGTGCGATGGCAGTGGGCGAACTGCGTCGTCTGCGCCGCGTCGATCTGCGCGACAATGTCGTCAAAGTTGTGCATGCAGGGGCCAACGAACACTTGGCACCTAGACATGGGCGGTGGTAACACGCACGAGCACAGCAGCAGCAGCAGTGGAGAGGCGTGAGTGCGTCTGGAGCGATCATGCAAGACTCGCAATGCGCTGGTGCAGACAGACGCGCAAAGCAGAAGAGAACGGACCCAACGCGCAGTGGCTCGATCGGGTTGTGTCCTCCAACAGCAGCAAACGTTCCTGTCACAGCCAGCAGAGTGAGTCGTCGCTCACGGTGACGGCTCCAGCATCCACACGCGCACTAGCTGTCGCTTGTCGTGTACCTCCCACAAAGACGGTCGAGATGGTGTCAAAGAAGAGCGCTGTCTCGCCCTGTGCGCATGCGTGCGTCATACGACAACGTGAGAGGTGCATGGAGCCAAACCAAGACGCTCGCTCACGCCAGCAGCGTCGTACTCTGCGACGAACGGACGCACCATGGTGTCTACGATGAAGATCGACGTGGATGGCAGCGGAACTCGGTCTCTCGAACGCGTTGCGATCTCAAGCGCTGGGTACTGCCGCACACAGCACATCGGAGACACGGAGCGCGCGAGTCCGTTGGTCAGTCGTATGCGACCAATGGCCGACGACATTGCGCGTGAGGGAAAGCACCTGCGCTTGGATCGCTTCGATGATCGCACGTGATCGCTCTGGGTGGCGAGGGATGATGCACGTCACGAGTTGTGCTGCGCCTCGCTGTCGCGTGCTTTGCTGCTGCGACGGCGATGGCGATGCTGATGATCCACGCAACCGACGTGCGAGCTCGACGTGCGTCGCAGCGATCTCGAGCTCCTCGCCCTCGTGCGTGCTCACAGCGACCCACGTGAACTTGCCAGCGAGCGCGTCCTGAAGCTCTGCAACCTGCGCTTCGTCGCTTGTCCTCTGCGGGGCCGCTACACTCATTCACCGCCACGGCAGGGATCAGCGCTAGAGCCATTGCGCGAGTCCGAGCGCGCGAGTGACGTACGTACCAAACTTGAGGTTCGTGACAATGTCTGTCGTCGATGCGCCGAGTCGTTTGAAGCGTCGAGCGTTCTGTTACCACAAGCCGCAGCCAAGTGTGAGCGCACTGGCTTGTGTGCCTAGTACTACCGACGCACTGCGAGCACGCACGGTGTCGTCCTGACACAGCACGAGCGAGAACGACTGCACGAGCCGCTTGGCGATCGGATGCAGCAGTGGGAGCAGCCAGCGCTGGTACGACCGCTCCGACATGCGTCCGTTCACGACGCCGATGCGGATCTGCCGCGCTGCAGCTTCGAGCACGAGGTTTGGCCAGAGCTCGGACTCGATCCAGAGCCCAGCGCTGCGAGTAGCAAGACCGACTGTGTGAGTGAGTGAATGCGTGAGTGCAGATGCATGAGCGAGTTGTATGCGTATCGCAATGTCCAGAGCATACGCACTCCGGCTTCCACGTATCCAAGAAGCGCTCGACCCAGTCGGGATGGTCCATTGGCGCAAACACACACAACGCTTTGCTGCCTGTGTCCTGCTGATGCACGACCTGCACGAACGTCAGCAGTGACACGTAGGACGCAGGACGCGAACCGCGCTGAATGGCAAACGTACTGTTTCAAGGCGCTTGCTCAATAGCTCTCGCGCTGCAGGCGTCGTGGTCGAGAGCACAACGCGCGCAGTCGACTGCTGCCGCCGGTTTCCGGTCGATGTGTTGCGCTGGAGCGCACCCGCGAGCACGAGCTCAATGATCGGCAGTGCGGAGAGACACTCACCGACTGACGCACCGTGGACCCAGAGCGTGAAGCATTGCTCGTCTGCCTGGTGCTGCCACTCGACTGGTCGTGCGTGCATGTGCAAGCAATGGCATGAGAAGCGCCACTCGATGGACTGGCAATAGCAAAGCGCTTTGCATTGACAAACCTGGTGGCTGGCTATAGCCAAAGCGCTCGGCTGTAATCGCAGGCAAGACGCCTCGACGCAGGTCCTTGCGCCGTATGAACCACGTGACGAGCGGCGCAGCAGCGCGCCAGAGACTGCGGTACGTCGCCACCACGAGCATCGCAGCAGCTGACGTGTTGGCTCTCATGCTTGTCATGTCGAGCGCTGGGACTGTGTATGCAGTCTAAAGTACGAATGCGATACGCACTTAGTCGCCATGCTCTAGTACAACTCGAAGATCTCGGATCTTCGCTCGTTTGTATCGGAAACGCCCCACAAGCAGCAGCAGCAACGAGGAGGAGAAGGAGAGAAGGAAGTCGAGGAGCAAGCAAGCATGGTGACCGCCGACCAGATGTTCCAGATCAACCACCAAGCCGTCGTGCGCGACTACTACGTCGAGCCGCGCATTGGTGCGTGCGTGCGTGCGAGGATGTTGTGTGTGCGTGTGAGAGAGTGAGCGAGAGTGAGCGAGAGATGACCGATCCTCCTGGCGGCAGGCTCGAGAGGGGAAGCCACTTGCGATACAGGCAGCAGAGCGCTCTGTCGTATCGCTTTGCATCGCTGCCCCTTGTGTGTGCGCTCTCTCTCTCGCTCTCTCGCTTTCGCTCTTGCTCGCACACGCTCACATGCCAGCCTCAGTCGCTCGCATGCGTGTCAAGAGCCAGCTGATCGCAATGCTCACAGCCGATTGTGTGTATGTCTCTGTCTTTTGCTACGACGCTTGCGACTGATGGGACGCGCAGACTACCGCACGATCACGGGCGTGAACGGTCCGCTCGTGATTCTCGAGAACGTCAAGGTACGCGCTCTCGCTCTCGCTCTCATGATCGCATGCGCCGCTGCTGCTTCGTCAGCACACCGCAAGCGACTGACCGCGCGCCTCTTGGATGCTCTCTATTGCCATCCCATCACTCGCGCAAACACGCCCCCGCAGCTGCCAAAGTTCGCCGAGATCGTGAACCTGACGCTCGCGAACGGCGAGAAGCGGCAGGGCAAAGTGCTCGAAGTGCAGGGCAGCAAGGCCGTCGTGCAGGTGTTTGAGGGCACCGATGGGATTGACAACCGCCACACGCACTGCGAGTTCACGGGCGACGTGCTCAAGATGGCGATCTCGGAGGAGATGCTCGGCCGCACGTTCAACGGCTCAGGCAAAGCGATTGACGGCGCGCCAGCGGTCGTGGCGGAAGACTACTTGGACATTGAAGGCCAGCCGATCAACCCATCGTGCCGCGACTACCCGAAGGAGATGATCCAGACCGGTATCTCGGCCATCGACGTCATGAACTCGATCGCGCGTGGCCAGAAGATCCCGCTCTTCTCCGCCGCTGGTCTCCCGCACAACGAAGTACGTCCGTCGCTCCGCTGTGGTCGAGTTCGTGACATTTTCGACTGCATCGACCATTTCAACAATACGTCGAGAATGTCGAGAATACCCGAAGTGTCTGGAATGTCGACTAACACCTGCGCGTGTGTGTGTGTGTCTATTGTAGATCGCAGCGCAGATCGTGCGTCAAGCAGGTCTCGTGAAGCGCAAGGACGTCATGGACTCGCACGAAGACAATTTTGCAATTGTGTTCGGTGCCATGGGTGTGAACATGGAGACTGCGCGGTTCTTCCGGAACGACTTTGAAGAGAGCGGGTCGATGCAAAAGACGGCGCTGTTCATGAACCTCGCGAACGACCCGACGATCGAGCGTATCATCACGCCGCGTCTTGCGCTCACGACTGCGGAGTACTTGGCGTACGAGCGCGACATGCACGTGCTCGTGATCCTCACGGACATGAGCTCGTACGCGGATGCGCTGCGCGAAGTCTCGGCGGCGCGTGAAGAAGTGCCAGGTCGCCGTGGGTACCCCGGTTACATGTACACGGATCTGTCGACAATCTACGAGCGCGCTGGGCGTGTGACTGGCCGCAACGGCTCGATCACGCAGCTCCCGATCCTCACGATGCCGAACGACGACATCACGCACCCGATCCCGGACCTCACGGGGTACATCACAGAGGGCCAGGTACGTTGGGGTCCACTAACGCAAGCGCATCCTAGTCCGAGTAGCCGTGTGAGTGTGACTAACGCCTGCTGTGTGTGTGTGTGGCGCTGCTTTGGATAGATCTACGTCGACCGTCAGCTGCACAACCGTCAGATCTTCCCGCCGATCAACGTGCTCCCGTCGCTCTCGCGTCTCATGAAGAGTGCGATTGGCGAGGGCATGACCCGTGACGACCACAGTGCGGTGTCGAACCAGCTCGTACGTGAGCGTATCAAGTGTGTGTCTACTCGTGTCTTGGATGTCCATCGCTCGCACTCACACTTGTCCTCGATGCCAATCATATCTCGGTATGGCTTGCGCAGTACGCGAGTTACGCGACGGGCAAGGACGTGCAGGCGATGAAGGCAGTCGTGGGCGAAGAAGCGCTGTCGCTCGAAGACCACTTGTACCTCAAGTTCACGGACAAGTTCGAGGGCAAGTTCATTGCGCAAGGGCCGTACCAGTCGCGCGACATCTTTGAGAGCCTCGACCTTGCGTGGTCGCTCTTCCGCTCGTTCCCGAAGGAGCTGCTGAAGAAGATCCCGAAGAAGCAGCTCGACATCTACTACGCGCGTCGGACCCAAGCGCGTCAGGACGGCGAAGATGTCTAACGTACCAGTGGTGCCGGTCGCCTCGCGCTCTTGCGAGTGATGCGAGTGAACGACGACGACGACGACGACGACCAGTGTGCATTGCCTGACAGGAACCGAGTGGCACGGCGAGAGACTGTGTATGCGTAGCCGCAGGAGGAGTGAGAGCGCTGCATGTGTCTGTACATGTGCATCGCCCGTAGCTAGCGACGGACTGCGCTGCTGCTTCGAATGAACGCGACAAGGCCGCGTCGGTTGCGCATCGCGGTGCGAACTCGTTCACGCGAGCCATGCGCTCGTGTCACTCGCGTGGTCTCGGCGCAAGTGCCACGCAGTGGCTCGCAAGGCGTCCTGAGATGGGCTCGTCCGCGTTTCTCGTGACTGGACCTTGCGTTTGCGCTCTTGACGCGCAGTCTCGTCGCTTCACGTCGGACTGCGCTGACCACTGGGTTCACACGACAACGAAGCCCACAGCAACACGCAAGGGCTCTACGTTACGTCCACAGCTGCTGCGTGCTCTGTCTCCTTGTTTGCCGCGCTTGTCGACGCCTTGGGCTTGGGCGGTGTCCGACGCGTGTACTTGCGCGGCGCAGCGGGCTTGGCCATGTCCCACTCGGGCGCCGTGTGCTGCTGGATGATGCGGCACTTGTGCAGACTCACGTGCCGTTTGCGGCACGCCGCGCAGACGCGTTCGAACGGGATCCGTGCGGTCGGTCCCGGCGCTGGGAGCATCGCTTGCCGCAGCGATTCAGAGCTTGCGACTGCGAGCGGAGGGCCCGCGGGTGGCGGGACGAGCCACGGCAGTCCGAGTGCACCAGCCTGGGCACTCAGCGGATGCGACGGCGGGAGCATCGGCGGGAAGAGCATGCTGAGATTCGGCTGGATCGCTGGCTGCAACTGCTGTCCTGGCGGCGCCAAGAGTCCGAAGAGACCCATTGCACTGAGCTGCGAGTGCATCGCCGCCATGTCGAGCACTGGCGCCGGTGGCGCTGCAGAGATCGCGATCTTGCTGAGCAGGGCTTGCTGCACAGCGCGCTGCTCTCGCACCCGCCGTGCCTCGGCTTCGTCGTCATCATTGCACTCAGTAGCTCCCGTGTCCTGCTGGTCTTGCAGTGCGCTGTCACGCGCGTCCATTGCGATCGCTGCGATCTTCTCGGCCGTCGCGTTCATGATCGCGCTCACGCTCTCCTCTTCGCGCACGATGTGGCGCGACTTCATCCAGAGCTTGTTCGAGCGCTTGAGCACGCGGAGCTGCTCCTCGGCCTCAAGCGTCTTGAGCAGCAGACTCGGCTTGTTGTCACTACTTGTGCTCGCGCTGCGAGTGTCTGGGAGACTCGCGCTTGGTGCTGTGACTGCGGTGTCTTGCTCTATGCGATTCGCTGCTGGGCTCTCGACTGTGTCTGATGCTGAGACTACGTCATCTGTGTGTATATGTGGTGTCTGTGACTGTGTCGAGAGAGAGAGAGAGAGAGAGGATGTGAGACCACATGCAGTCGGTCAGGTGCTCACGTCCGCCCGAGAGCGTAGTTGGCCGTGCGCTTGCTTGCGTGTATGGAGAGACAGCGTACCAAAGCCGTGTCGTCAGCAGAGCTATCGCTGCTGACTGTTGTTGCGGCCGCGCTGCTGGCGCTCGGTGGTGGAGCGTTGCTGCTGCTGTTGCTGCTGTAGACACCGTAGATCGAGTCGATGTAGTTGGCCATCTCCATGAGGTTGCGGTGCAAGATGCGCTGGTACCTGTTGCAAACATTCATCCACACTGTTGTGTGAGCGGACGTGGGCATCGCACGGAAACAGAGGTGCAAGCGCACTCGGTACGCACGCGAGTGTGCTTTCAGCGTCGTCCTCTGCGTGGCACTCGGCTGCGGCCATGAGCATGTCCTCGTTCACATTCAGCATCTGTGGGTATATACATATGCGCGCATGTCCGTGAGTGAGTGAGTGAGTGAGTGAGTGAGACGTCGTGCAGGGCAAGACGTCGCAGCGATCGAGCGCTATTGACATGTACACCCATGCACGTACCTCGGCAAAGACGTTTGCAATCGACGACGGGTCATTCTCTTCGTCCTCGGACTCGGACGCGTCGGCTGGCGGTGCGTGTGGGTCCCAGAACGCGCGCCTGATGTGTGCATGGAGGTCGTCTGCATCGGGCAGCGCAGTCGTCGGCGGCAGCGCGATCGGCTCGTCGTCGTCCATCGGCAGCTCGTGAACGACGCCACGCGTCATGCATCAATCGATCGATCAACTCGCTTCGAACGCACTTTCGCTGTGCGTACCCTTTCGAAATCGATGCATCAAATGGTATCGCTTTACAAGAGGTCCAACTCCATACGTTACCCAAGCTCATGATGTACCACACAATATATGTCGTTTTGTATGCAATTCATCTAACAGCTTGAATGTACCTAGCCCTTTTTTGTAATATCGATAAAGCCCGACAACGCAATGTGGCTAGTTTCGCAAATTTGTTGATAACAAACACGACTTCAAGTCTATACTGAGAGATTACCAAAACATGCGCGGTTAGTTTCTGTCATTTGCAGACCGACACATTGCGTTCACGCAAAAGCGTGGAACTTCAAGTTCGCAATCCGCTGACACGCATCGCACGCGAGTCGCGAGTGAGTGAGCAAGGCACAGGAAGAACGCGTTGAGCTCGACGACGAGGCACACGACCGCGCTGCACAAGTCTTCGGGCACGAGGATGAGGTTGTGCTCATTTCCGAATTGCGCGCCTTGCAGCGACACCACCGGCACCTTCGCAGCACTCGACGCTCTCGCTCTCGCTCTCTCAGCACGATGTGGAAGCGCGCTGTTCAACAGACCCAGCGCCGCGCAAGCGCTCGCGCTGCGGGCGCCGTCCGGAGCAAGCACGAGGCGCGGAGCTACATCGAGCAGTACGCGCGCAGTATCCAGAACCCGCAGGACTTTTGGGCCGAAGCAGCGGAAGAGGTCGAGTGGTTCAAGCGCTGCGACAACGTCCTTGACCGGTACGAGCGAACGCCACGCACTTGCAGCCATTTGTGCGCTGTGAACCCACTTGCGCCACGTGGCTGTCCGACCGTAGTGCTCACTGCTGTCATTGCCGTCTCTCTCTCTCTCATCATGTGTGCAGATCGACCAAGCCGATGCCCAAGTGGTTCGTCGGTGGCGAGATGAACACGTGCTACAACGCACTCGATGTGCACGTTGCCAACGGCCGCGGCGACTCGGTTGCCATGTACTACGACAGTCCAGTCACGGCGACGAAGAAGAGCATCACGTACAAGGAGCTGCACAAGCAAGGTACGCACTGTCGCGCCATCGCTTCGCTCGCTCTACAATGCGTTCGTTTGGCACTGACACTCCCCAACAACGCGTGCGTACGATGCAGTGGCGCAGTTTGCGCATGGACTGAGCAAGCTCGGACTGCAAAAGGGCGACCGCGTGATCATCTACATGCCTGCGATCCTCGAGTCGACGGTCGCGATGCTCGCGTGCGCGCGTCTCGGCGCAGTGCACTCGGTCGTGTTCGGCGGCTTTGCAGCTCAGGAGCTCGCTGCGCGCATTGACGACTCCAAGCCAAAGGTTCGTCTGTCGAGCTGGCTGAGTGTGCGGTGAGCACCATGAGCTGACGGTGATGCCTGCCTCTCTGTCGGTCTGTCTGTCTGCTTGGTAGATGATCATTGCTGCGAGCTGCGGCGTGGAGCCAAAGGGCGTGATCGACTACGAGCCGATGTTGAACGGCGCAGTCGAGCGCGCGCAGTGGAAGCCCGAGACGTGCGTGGTCTTTGAGCGCGAGATGAGCAAGTTCACGTACCAGAAGGGCTTGCACACGAACTGGCACGACGTCATGGCGAGCGGGACGTACATTGACGCGCAGCCGGTGCTCGCAACCGATCCGCTCTACATCCTGTACACATCGGGCACGACTGGCAAGGTACGACGGATGGCTCTGCTGCTGCTGGTGCTCTCAGTGACACGGAAGGCACGGCGTACTGACAGCCGGTCATCTCCTGTATGTGCGACTGCAACAGCCCAAGGGCGTGGTGCGCGACAACGGCGGCCACGCAGTTGCGCTCAAGTGGAGCATGTCGAACATCATGAACACGCACGCCGGCGAGACGTTCTGGGCCGCGTCCGACATTGGCTGGGTCGTCGGCCACTCGTACATCGTCTACGGTCCGCTGCTGCAAGGATGCACGGTACGGCAGCGCACCTCCGACTTTGTGTGAGAGGCCATGGGCTGTGCGTAGGGCCAGCTGACTCACGAGTCGCTGTCATATGTCCAACGCAGTCGGTCTTGTTCGAAGGCAAGCCCGTGGGCACACCGGACGCCGGCGCGTACTGGCGCATCCTGAGCGAGTACGGCGTCAAGACGATGTTCACAGCGCCGACTGCGCTGCGTGCGATCCGCAAAGAGGACCCAGACGCGCTCTTCCTCAAGGACATGAAGGCGGACGTGCACAAGACGTTCGAGTGCGTCTCTCTCTTGCCTTCGCTAGCTCGATATGTCGTGCATGGGAGCTGCTGGCTGACGCACTTGTTGCCTCTGACTCTACAGAGCCATGTTCGTCGCTGGCGAGCGCGGTGACCCGAAGACGCTCAAGTTCTTCGCTGACCACCTCGAAGTCCCTGTGGTGGACCACTGGTGGCAGACCGAGTCCGGCTGGCCCATGAGCTCGCAGTGCCTCGGTATGAAGCAGGACCACGTGTCTGGGACGTTCCCAGGCGTCAAGTTCGGCTCCGTGTCGCGTCCAGTGCCGGGCTACAACGTCCAGCTCCTCACGTCCGACAACGCAGTCGAGGACGAGCACCACAACTTCCACCATGAGTCCGATAGCACGGACCAGGAGCTTGTCGTGCAGCTCCCACTCCCGCCTGGCACGCTCACGACGCTCTACAACAACGAAGACGAGTTCCACGCCAAGTACCTCCGCAAGTTCCCAGGCTACTACCACACGGGCGACACGGGCCACATTGACGACGACGGATACGTCTACGTGAGTACTCGTGGCTGCAGCTCTCTTGCGCTTGTCCAGATCCATTTGCTCACGCACGTGTCTCCTGTCGTGTCTTGTGATGAACAGGTCATGTCGCGAACGGACGATGTGATCAACGTCGCGGGCCACCGCCTCTGCACGGGCGCGATCGAGGAGGTGATCCAGGCGATCCCAGAAGTCGTCGAGTGCGCTGTGGTACGTCTCTCAGACCTATGCTGCGCCAGAGATGGCACTCTCTGTCTGTCTGGTTGGCTGGTGGCACTGACCACGTGCTTCCTCTTTTGCAGTTTGGTGCTGCGGACGCGCTCAAGGGCCACGTCCCAGTCGCGCTCCTTGTGCTCAAGAACGACAACGCTCGCTCCGAGGACGAGGTTCGTGCACTCGCACTGGCACCAACCTCTGCTCTTCTAGCTCCGCGTTCTCACCTTCTCTCTTGTGCCACTCGCTTGTGTGAACAGATCAAGGAGCAAGTGATCTCGGACGTGCGCAACGAGATCGGAAGCTTCGTGTGCTTGAAGAGCGTCGCGGTGACGCCAGCGCTGCCAAAGACGCGGTCGGGCAAGGTCATGCGCGCGACGATCCAGGCGCTCGCCGAGTCGCGCAAGTACCGCGTGCCAGCGACGATCGAGAACGAAGCCGTGCTCAAGGACGTCCAAGCTGCGCTGCAGGACGTCGGGTACGCCGAGACGTGGTCGCTCACCAAGTAGCCGTCGCGTCGAGTTGGATCATTCAATAAATGTCGAGTCTGTGGCGTGTCGGCCACGTACAGTTCGCTGGCGCGTGTGGGAACGTCTGCTCTGCTTCGTTGTTTCGTTGTGCTTGCTTCGAGCACTCGTCGTCTCACTCAAAGTCGCTGTCCGAGACGTCGCTAAAGCACCATGCGTCCTGCTCTTTGTCGCTGCGATCAGCAGCCCCCGAGTCGCTGAGGAGGATGTCGTCTTCAGTCAGAAGGAGTGTGTATGCACGCACAGACAGCAGTCAGCATCAGCGTCAGTGGTGGGCACGTCACCATCAAACACGAGGAGCACCACATGCACGCACCACTGCACGTCTCCCAGTCGAGCATGTCGTGTATGATCGCTGCAGACAACTGGTCTTGGCGTCGCTTTGCTGCGGCTGAGCGTCGCAATGGCGCTGCCGAAGCCGTCGTCGTGTGCACCGATCGCGTCTCAATCGTGTCGTGTTGCAGCTGCCCTCTGTGTCTTGCGTGTTTCGATGCAGGGCCCCACGCAGGTCGGAGTGGTGATGCGTGCTTCGCTTGCTGTCTACTGCTGCTCGTGTGTCCTGCTACTGCTGAGGACGGACTGGAAGGCGCCTCGTGCGGATGCTGCTGCTGCTGTGCCTGGCGATCCGCTAGCTCGCTGATCTGCGAGAGCACGTTCAGCTGGGACATTGGCGAGAGCATGAGCGCGCGTGGCTTCGCAGCAGGATCTGTCAGTGCAGTCCCAGTGTCGTTAGGTACAATGAGAACAGCGCCTTCCAGCTTGGAGCAACCACAAGATGCAGATAGCGACGCACTTGCTTGGACAGCCGTTGATGATGCTGGTGGCGACGCTTGCTGCGCTGCAGGTGACGCGCAACACGATCCAATTGTCGTTATCGATGACGACGAAGATGACGGTGAAGGTGCTGGCGGTGGAGACAGCAGTCGTTCCTGTGAGCGCAGGACTAGCGCGACCTCTGCGTCAAGGCGTTCCATCACGACCTCGAGGCGCGCAAACATGCTCGGACGCAGCGGCTGCAAGAGCGCTTCGAGGACCGCAGCGCCATGCGGCGCTACGCTCTTCGTTGGTATCGCGACTGGTGCGTCGCGAAAGTACCGATCGAGTGGTACACGCTCATCCGTGTTGGCAGCGTGCGGCAATGGATTTGGACTGGAGTGCTCGCTCGCTGCAGTTGGTACGTCATCGGCTCGTTGCTCGGTCGGGCGATGGCGCTTTGCGCTTCGCCACATACACGGCGACTGCGATGACTCGTTACTGCTGCTCGCACCGCCCTCGACAGTCGCAACGAACGCGGTGCTCATGGCGCCAGGTGATGCCGACGGAAGAGCATCCATGGTGGTGTATCGCTTCGTTGCACTTTGATTATCAAGCACTTCAACCTCGCTTTTGTCACACGGGATTTCCGACAACTGTGTCTTTTCGCGCAATCAAGACAAGGCACACAAGCGACAACTCACAACTCAGCGCTCGCAACGCAAGACACGCCACGAGTCGAGACGCTGTGTGTGCACACGTCCAGCAGCACGAGAGCACCAGGAGCACACGAGGAGCCATGGCGCTGCGGCAGCGTGTACGAGCAGCGTCGGCGTCGGCGTCGCTCCGCTTTGGCCACAAGCCAGCAGCTGACGACGTGCATGCGATCTCGTTCTGGTGCGTCGTGGTTGATTATGCACATGCGCGAGCAAGAGCTTGGACGCATGCAAGAGCTCATTCGACACTATGAATGCGCTTGCGATGGCGCCGCACCACTATCAGGCTCTGCGAAGGGCTCAAGAAGAAGAGCGTGCGCGCGAAGAAGAGCGCGTCGCTCGAGACTGCGCTGCGCGAGTGGGACATGCTGAGCGTACTGGACGACCCAGACTTGCACTTCATGAACGAAGCGACTGGCGTCGGTACGTCCATTGTTTCCATAGCACTGCTGCTCGCATGTGCGAGTCGGTGCCTGCGGTGCGTCTTGCTATCTGTCCAACTCACGTGCGCCTGGACGGGCAGTCGTGCCGCGAGGGGACGAGATGGGTCAGTACATCTCGGACCGCGACGTCGTGCGCATTTGTTCGAGCGACGAGCTGGGCAAACTCCTCGATAAGTTCTCGACGCGCGACCTTGACGTCGACGCTGAGATCATGGGCTCGCACAAGGGGAACTCGTCGCTCGGTGCAGCACTGTGCGTTCCATAGCGTCCGCTCTGCGCTTGCCTCTCTCTCTCTCTCTCAAGATTTGAGTACGATAGCTCATGTGCTCGCTGTGTGTGCGCACGATGGACGTGACGACTGACTGAAGAGGGAAGCTGCGGAAGATCGGGAACTCGAGCACGACACTCAAGATGCTCCAGAAGACGTTCGAAGACCGACAGAGTCCGCATACGACAGACGAAGCCGAGCTGCTCGAGCGGTGCGGACCGAAATGGTTGCTGACGTGTGTCCGAGTACACCAGTGGACTGTGTCTCATTGCTCTTCGATGATACGTCGTTGCAGGTTCCCAGAGATCGACCCGGTGTTTGAGAGCAGCGACATTGAGGAACTGCCTGAGGACACGCCGCCCAAGTGCGATCTCTGCGACGTGTCGTGGCCAGACGACGCCACTGGCCACATGCATCGACTCAAGCGCCTCGGCATTGTCACGCACCAAGGCTGCGCGCAGTTTGCTGCCGACGTACTTGCGCAGCACCCGAGCATCACGTCGCGCGCTCAACTCGTGAGCGGCGGTGCGAACCCGCCAGAAGTGAACCAACCCGGGACGTTCCACGTCACAGTGCACCGTGCTATGGACCTCCCCGGCGTGCAACTCCTCGGGACGCAAGCGCCATACGCGAAGCTCTCGCTCCTGCCGTGGAAGGAGCCGTTCCAGACGAAAGCGGCCGAGAACGGCGGACGCAACCCGCTCTGGAAGCGCGCACATGACAACACGACGCAGTTCGCGCACATGTACAACAGCACGATCACGCCGATCCCGCTGCTCGAAGTCGAGATCTGGAACGCAAACTACCTCTCGGACGACCTCGTCGCCTGCACGCTCGTGGACATGACGCCATTGCTGCGGTACCCACTCGTGACTGCGAAGCGCTGGTTCACGCTCTCGTCGCGCGTCCAAGCGCCGCTCGCGATGATGAGTCCGAGCACTGGACAGCCGAAGGTGCTGCTCTCGATCCAGTTCGTGCCGCTCGAGGGCAAGTACATGGGCGGGAACGAGCACAAGTTCCGCGTCCATCAGCTCAAGTCCATTGGACTCGCGATCCCAAACTGCGCCGTGTGTACGTCCGTTGGCACTGCTGCTGAAGCTTGTGCTGTGCATGTACGCGCCACTGTGCGACCGCCTGACACTCAACACTGTTGTGGGACCTGCAGGCGACCGCGTGATCGTGAACGTACTCAAAGGCGCGTGGGGCTATCGCTGCGAGTACTGCGGCATCGACGTGCACAAGGCGTGCATCATGAAAGCCATGACGCGGTGCGAGTGCAAGCGCGTCGCCCGCGACACAGACGACCCAGAGACACAGACGTCTGTGACGCGCATCCAACGCCATGGCGTGCCGTTCAAAGTCCTGAACGCATCGCCAGGTGCGCGGCTCGTTGGCGAGCTCTTTGTGACGCTCCAGGGTCTCCACTTGTGCACGAAGCAGTGCCAGCAAGAGACGAACTTGCACGCGAAGAACATCTTTGACGGCGACACGTACTGCCGCCTCGTGTTTGAAGACGTCGTGCACGAGACGAGTCCAGTGCTCAAGAGCGCGGACCCGATGTACCACGAGCGCGTGTGCTTCCAGAGTCGCGTGCGCAACTCGGTCTTCCGCATCGAAGTCATTGACTTCAACTCGGACACGTGCATCGGCGAGATGGCGATCACGCTCTTTCAGCTCCTACAGCGCGACGCCGACCGGTTCATCGAGTCCGACGCCGTGCTACGCAAGCTCCGCGCACCACTACGCCGGCTCATGCTCAACAGCGACGATCAGAGCTACACGGTTGATGGTAGCAGTAGCAGTACTCCGAGCGAGGCCAAGGACAAGCACAAAGACGCACAGGACGCACTCGCGCGGAGCGGACGCGACTGTGACCGGTACGTACTCTACGCGCCAGCATCAGGAGGCAGCGAGAAACCAAAGAAGCCGATCGGCTACGCGCTGCTGCACGCCGAGTACATCGAAGTGAAGCGCGACTTGCTACGCATGCGTCTCGACGACGACGACCTCTTGCTCGCGCGCGAGCTCAAGGACGTGACAGTTGAGTCGCTCCGGAACACCGTCGACCGCTTCAGCCGCGTCGTGCGGACGTTCCAGTGGCTCGACATGGCGTACGACAACGTCATCTCGTGGAAAGACAGGCGCACGTCTGCGATCTGCCTCGTTGTCTTTGTGCTCGCGTGCGTGTTTGTCGACCTCGAGTACGCTGGTGCGTACGTCTTGTGCGGCGTCTTGGTGTACATGCTCTACCAGCTCCATCTGCGTCTCGAAGGCGCGTTCGTCCAGCGCTGGGTCGGCTTCATGGACTACGACACGGAGCAGATCGACCAGCTCAAGCTCCACCGACCGCTCGCAGCGCTCCGCGTCGCAGTCCACGATGCCGTCGTGTCGTCTGCGACCGACGCACTGCTCCTACAGTCGCAGTCGCTGCTGAAAGACGCCGCCGCCGCTGCGAAGCTGAGTCTCTACGTGCGCATCAAGTACCTCCCAAACGACCAGAACCGCCGCTCAGACACTCGTAGCAGCAGCAGCAGCAGCAGTAGTAGTAGTCTCCTTGCAGGTCCGCGGTTCATTCCATCAGGTTACGACGAGACTATCGTCGCGTGGACGCACGCAGTCGAGAAGTCGCGCCGTCCAGTGTGGCGCCATGCATCAGCCACCGAGTCGTCGACATCGTCGTCATCAGCAGCGCACTCAGCGGCGACGACGTTCGCGCCACAGTTTGTCTCGAAGCAGCGGAAGGAGTTCCCGTTCCGCAACTTGAACATCTCGTGGCGCCACTGCGTCGCAAGCTGCGCTTGTGCGCGTTGCGTAGCGGCGCGAGCAACGGCGTCGTCACGCACGCGCACTGCGTCTGCTTCGCGCGACAGCAGCGATTCGGAGCGAGCGACTGCTACGAGTGGTGCGGCTGAGCACTACGCGAGTGGTGGCATTGACCATCACGCGTTCTACTTCCCGATTCCGCAAGCGTGCCGCAAGAACTTTACGAACCGCGACGACCTCGCACCGTGGCGCGTGTTCCCTGGCGTACTCCAGTTCGAGCTGTGTCTCTCACTGAGTGGCGACGCAAAGGAGACGCCGGATGCAGTCATTGCGACCGGCTCGATCCCACTCAAAGACGTCCGCGCACGTGCGAGTGTGACGCAAGAGATCGTCGTTCCGCTCTCGACGACTCCGTCAGGGGCTCTGAAAGAGGCATCCACAGCAACAACATCGCCTGGGAGCGACGGCGATCAGCTGCGCGTCCGCGTCGAGTTCCAAGTCCCGTCGTCCTCGGGGTCACCCTCGCCATCCACGCGACCGAGCGAGCAAGTCGGAGGCTCTCGACGCATGAGCGCGGACGAGAGCGACCCGGTGCGAGTGCCAGTTCCAGTGCGGCTGTCGCGCAAGTCGCACAAGGCGTCGCGCGCAGAGCGGAGCGTCTCGGATCTTGTGTGCGAGAGTCTCGTGGCGAAAGAGCCGACTGCTGTGCTCGGCGGCCACTTCCTCGACGCGTTCTGGAAGATCAAAGACACGCTCCGGAACGTCCAGCACAGCATCAGCACCGCGTGCGGCACCGTTGCGTGCGTCGAGAACCTGCTCAACTGGACGCATCCGTGGAAGACTGCGACAGCGTTCGTCGCTGTGAGCGTCGGCACGGTCGTGTTTGCGCTCATCCCCGGACGGTGGCTCCTCCTGGCGTTCGGGGTCTCGGAGTTCGCCGCTGGCTTCATCGAAGACCTCCCGCCGAGCAACCACGCGCGCAACATCGTCTCGAACTTCCTCTCGTCCTTACCGACGGATCAGGACCTCATTGACGTCTACGACGCCGAGCGTGAAGTGTACTTGACGCGCCAGCGCAGTGCGAAAGAGCGCGACGAAGCAGAGACACTGCGTCTGCGCCACCACGCGCTCTGGGTCGGCACGGTGCTTTCCAAGGGCGAGAACGAGCGCAGCTACAAGGTGCGATGGACGCTGGATCGTGCCTCTTTCGACAGAGCTGTCAGTGTACTAACTGCTCGCGTGTCGTTGCTACTCAGCAGAGCTACTTCATGGCGTACCGTCCGTACCGGTTCGTGCTCTGGAAGAGCGCAGAAGACGCTGAGAGTGGCGCGCCACCGCATCTTCAGCTCATTGTACGTCTGTTGACTGGCAATGAATGGACGGGTCTCTGCTGACGCGCGGCGTACAAGAGATCTCACAACAGACGCTCTTGGCCGCTTGCTCGTGTGCCTCTGGTGTGCTGCGACCGGCAGTTTGAGCGCGTTGAGGCGATCGTGAGCAAGATCGACGACAGTTCGTTCGTGTTTCACGTGTTTGGCGTGACTGGCAGTGGCGCGGAAGGTACGAGCTCCCACGTCTTCCTCCACTTCGCCTCTCGCTCACTCGGTCGCGACCCTCTCTCTCTCTCTGGACGTCTTTGTAGAGAAGCGGTCGTTCTCGTTCGAGTCGTTCGAGAAGAAGGAGGTACTCCAGCAGATCGTCGAGCGCAGCTGCGAAGAGGACGAGCGCAAGTAGGAGCGAGAGCAGCACGTAAGCGATCAAGTCCAGAAGTGTC
The DNA here is from genome assembly GCA_023333885.1 of Globisporangium parvum. Classification (NCBI taxonomy): domain Eukaryota; phylum Oomycota; class Peronosporomycetes; order Pythiales; family Pythiaceae; genus Globisporangium; species Globisporangium parvum. Next base: position 17,958 of record JAASFT010000310.1, read on the forward strand.
TATCGATTGGATGCAGAGCGAGCGAGCGAGCGAGCGAGCGAGCGAGCGAGCGAGCGAGCGAGCGAGAGAGAGAGCTGTGGAGATGGCACAAGCGAGGTCCAGATGGGGGTCGATCGAGCCAGCTCGTGCGACGATGACAGGTGTTGCGGCATCGAATGGACGTGTCGAGGCGAGTGCGCTGCTCTACGAGCTGCTGCTGATTCCCAAGTTGCTGAGCGCACTCGCTGCAGTACTGACCGCAGTGTCGTCCGTGCTCACAGCACTGGCGTCGCTGGCTGGCGATCCGTTCGCGACGTTTTCGAGCGCTGCGTCGATCTGCTCGATCACGTGCGCAACGATGTGCATGCGGCTCAAGCGGTAGACCAGAGCGTCGCGGCGGCGATCTGGGAGATCCGATTGACGCAATTGCGTCTCTGCGTCTTCGATCGAGCACCCAAAGCGCTCGAGCGCAGTGACCATGACGCCACGCAGCCACTCGTATCCTGCTCGCTGCCCTGCTCGCTCGGCATCCAACGCGCTGGAGCCAGACGCAGTCGTCTCACTAGGTGCTGTCTCTGTCTCTGGTGAAGCGTGCGCGAGCGAGCCGAGCGAGCTGAGCAATGCGACGGGGAAGAGCTCGTCGAGCGAACTCCGTCGGTCGAGCTGGAGGCGCCGGAGGAACGGGAACTTGCGTCCGATCGCGTCCTTTGGCAAGTCGATGTCGACGTAGTCCCACTCGTTGTCTCGCAGCGCAAAGCCGTAGTCGAGCAAGAGCTGGAAGTTCGAGCGCCGGCCGTAGCTGTTGAACACCTCGTCGCCTGCTGCGTACGCGTTCGCAGCGGATGGGAAGAGCCGGAAGAGTCCGTTGCTGTCGACGTCAAAGTCGTACTTCGTCGCGACGTTCGCGTGGTTCAAGCAGTCGGCGAACGGCACGAGCGCAGTCCACGGCAAGCGGCGCCCGAACGTCCGCGCTTGGATCGTCTTCCACGCAAACGCAAACTTCTCGAGCGTGTACTGCGCGCGTGGGAACTCGCCCTGCGCTCGTCGGAGAGCGGCACGCACGGTCCAAGGTCTCTTCAGTCAGTCCACGCTCGCTGACAGGCGTCTGCTCGCATCCACAGCACTCGTGCGAACGTACTGGGTGGTTGGCGTCCAGTGCTGCGAAGACGCGGTCGTAGAACGTCTCGATCTCGGACCGACGGCGCACTGCTGCGTCAACGAGGCGTCTGCACGTAGTGATAGAGTTCGTTCGCGAGAGAACGCACACACATCGCGTCGTGAGTCGCTCGTCAGGCGTTCACTCGAACGGACGGCCGCACCTGTCGTGCAGCTCGCTGAGCTCGTCGTCGCTCCAGTCCTGGATGCTCTCGGGGTACGGGAGGATCGAGAGGTACGGCTCGAAGAACGACGCGCCGCCTTTGAGCATCTCGCGCACGAGGAAGAGCGCGAGCACCGGGTCGTCGCGCGAGAACACGTCTCTGTTCGCTTCGAGCACGCGCTGGAGCTCCGGGTCTTGCCAGCAGCGCTGCTCGGAGATCACGAGGTGCGCCGGCACTTGCACCATCGGCTCGTTCGTCGCGATATCTGCGAGCGCAACGGCACCGCGCTGGCCAGTCGCAGTCACTGCTGGCCACTGCAGCTTGGGGAACACGGCGTCATTGGCTGCGAGCCACTGCAGCGAGCGCAAGCAAGCGTCAGCTATCAGGCGCACGGGCACACAAGCAGCACAACGAGCGCCTCGCATGGAGCACCTCGAGGAAGCGCTGCTCGCGACTTGCTGGCGCTTCAACGTCGTCCATCATTGAGAGCTGTTCTTGAGTGAGCATACAGCTGGCAAGTGAGCTGCTCAAGTGTGCACGGTGTCCAGTTCTACATACAAAGACAAAGATAATATGGCCGCACAAGTGTGCAACCGTGAAGTCCACTCAAACCCTACAGCAAAACCCTACGCGGCATTTCAAAAACCTAACTGCGCGCGAGAATCGCTCAAGCCCAAGCTCAAGCCCAAGCTCAAGCCCAAGCAAGTCGAGCGCCAAGCATGACCACGTCCACGACAGCCGAGGCGACGTCGCCGTCACCGCCACTCAAACATGCGGCAGAACAAGCAGCAGTAGTCGCTGCTGCCGACGCAGAAGAAAAGGCTCAGACGCCAGCGCCGCCTGTAGACACCAACAGCAGCAGCGACGACGACGACGACGACGGCAAGCTCTTTCGCGGCATCCGATTCTACCTCTCGCACAGCATCGTGCTCGAACGGCGAATGGAGCTGCGGATGCTCATCAAAGTGCGTACTCATACTCTCGATGCACTGCTGCATCGGCTTGCATGAGTGTGCGCTTGCCAATGTGAAGCGCGCAAGAGCCTCACGCTGTGCCTCGACCTCCCGACACACGCCCACGCAGAACAACGGTGGCAAGGTGCTGCATCAATATGCTCACGGTGCAGTCGAACTCGTGGAGAGCAACGACCTTGTTCGGGGCAAGGACTGGGTCTCTGTGGACTTTGTCTACGACTCGGTGCGCGACCGTGTGCGGCGTGACGTGACGCAGTACATGGCGCTCGACCTGAGCTCCGTGCCCACGCCTGCAGTGAGCAGAACCGGCAGCAGCAACGAAGCGCCAGTCAAGGTGGACGCCCGCAGGGGCGGTCGAACAGCGTACACGACGCAAGAAGACGCTGCGATGCTCCAGTACCTCATGGACCACCCGCCCAAGTCGATCAAGCCGATGAAGCCACTCCCTCTCAGCGTTTGGAAGCACGCAGCGAGCTTGAAGGTGCAGCTGGCGCTGGGCTCACGAACGTCCGTGCTCACTTGAAGGGTCCTGACGTCGTGCGCTGCTGCTCGTGCATTCGGTTTGCTCGCTGTGTCGTGTCCAGATCACCAACCGCACGGATCAAAGCATGCACCAGCGCTACAAAGAAACGTTAGCGCGGCTAACACCGCAGCAACGTGCGAACATCATGAAGAACGCGAGAGTACGACGGCTCTTGTGGGGTGTGCTTCACTGTCGTCGCGCAAGCCCTGGTGGCTGACAGCCGTGGACTGCTCTGATGCTTTGCTCGCTCACAGGACGAAGTGGATGCGCAGCAGCGACGAGAGCGCGCAGCGCACAAAGGCGCCCAGGTGGCGAGAGCGACGCCGGCGACAGCACCTTCCAAGGACGAGCAACCAGCGAAGGCGTCTGCATCGCCTGCGAGCGTGAAGGAGCCGGCAGTCGCTCCTGCCCCTGCAGTTGACGATGCACTGCCAACTGCGGCTGCTGCGCCAGCTCCTTCGTCTTCAAAGACGACGGCGTCGCCACCAAGTGCCAAGACGTCGAGCGCGCTGTCGAGCGCAGCAAAGGCGTCGTGTGCCGCTGCTACAGTTGCTCCTGTCGAGCCACCAACCGTCACTGCAACAGTGGCAACTGAGCCATCAGCGACGTCAGAGGCGTCTAGTGCCGCAAAGACAGCGCAAGACTCAGTCGCTCCTGCTGCTCCGTCAGGCAAGCGACAACGAGCGAGTTCGCTCTTGAGTAGTCGCTGGGCTGCGATCATCGACGACACGAGCCGCCGGAACGAGCTGCAGCAGTTCTTCCACTTGACGGAGCCTGTTGCTGCTGCTGCATCTGCGAGTGTCGATGGCGAGACGCGGCGCCGAAAGCGCACTGCAGCGCTGTCAACTGCTGCAGCGCCAGCACGCACGCAGGCGAATGGCAAGAGCCGAGCGCATGGCAAAGAGACGCCCGCACCGACAGCAGCACCGACGCCGCGCAAGCAGCGCAAGCTCCGCCAGCAGCAGTCGGCTGGTTCGACTTCGACAACTGCTGCTCTCGCACCAGCAGAAGCAGCAGCTCCGGCGACAGCGACCGTGTCGCCGCCACCACCAGTCGCAGAGCCTGGGATCGAGGACGTGACGTCCGAGGCGGCGATCCAAGCGCTCATCTGCCAGATCCAGTTCGCAACGAACCAGGACGTGAACGCGATCGTCCACGCGCTGTTCTACGCGTCCGGTGACGTGCGCGTCGCAACGGCGTTCCTCGAAGGCGAGAGTCCTTGCGACGTGTGGTCGCACGACGACGACGTCTTGCTCGAGCCGCTCGTGCACGCAGCTACAGACGCACGCGCAGTCGCCGACGCGTGCGAGCGCGGCGCGTTCTCGCACATGCGCGTCCAGCGCACGCCCGCGCAGATCTACACGCGCATCCGCTACCTCCTGTGAGCGTCCGTGCGTCTGTGTGTGTATAGTGTGCGAATGCAAGCGCTACTAGTGTCGCTACTACACGAGATGAAGGCACTCGGCGTCACTAGCATCGCGCTCGCTACTGCTACTGCTACTGCTGCGTATGCTCGTGCCTCCAGTGCGTGCGCACGTATCGCTGCGCACTGTCGTCGTCGTGCGGATCGCGACTGGTGCTGTGTCTGGAGGCTCGGGTCGCATCGCGTCGTCGTCACTGTCATGCGCGACGCTCGTGCTGGTGCTCGTCGTGCGGCTGCTGTCGAGTGCACTGCTGCTACCGAAGCGATGCTGGATCCACGCGTGCGTGCGGACGCCGCAGAGCCAGAGGTAGAGATGGAACGTCGCGAGTCCGAGCATGGACACGAGTTGGAGCAGCGGCAAGAGCGCGAGGCAGCAGAGCGCGACAATGCGCGCAGTCGAGCTGCTGCCACTTGTACGCAAGTGTGCGATCGCAAAGCCAGTGACGATGAGCTGCGTCGTGACGAGCAAGATCGTGCATGAGAGCAAGCCGATGAAGAGCGGGTAGTTGCGCGCGCCGATGCACGTGTTGAGGTACGTGCAGTGGTGGTCAAAGCCGTCGATGCACTTGTTGCAGCGCGTGCAGTGGTGCGTCCCAGCGGATACGCACACGCGGCAGTAGTCGCACTTGAGCGGACGCGACGACGTTGGGCGGTCGAGGAACATCGTTGTCGTTGTTGTCGTCGTCGCAGGCGAGTGCGTCGCAGCTGCGAGGAGATGGCTGTTGCGATCGTGCAGTACCTGCTTCTGCTGCATGCACGCTTCGTCTTGCTGCTGCCTCTGCTTCACAGCAGGGTGTGCAGGGTCGACGAACGAGATCTGTGGACAGAGTGAGCGAGTGAGACCATGGACGACGCTCCGTCAGTCCTGAGCGTGAGGGAGCCTGAAGAGCGAGACGAGTCGACAGTGGCGTACGAGCAGAAGGAGGACGACGACGATGACGAACTGTGCGGAGAACAGCAGCATGACTGTGAGCTGGATGTAGTGTGGCAGCTCGTGCGCGCTGACGCCGTAGAACGCTACGGCCGACATGCCGGTCACGCCCATTGCCTGGATAGGATGCACAAGCGCACGCAGAGAGATGGAAGAGAAATCAGGGACGTCTGCCTCCAAGTGCGTCTGCTGTGCACGCGCGCACATGCGCGGAGCGTGTGCGTACGAGTATCTGGGACGAGTCGAGCGGCCGCTCGAGAGCGTGGCGACGGCGCCAGTGCGTGCTCGTCGCCATTGCGTCGCGCCTCCTCAGCGACTGCTTCGCTTTCGTTGTATCCATGTGAGACGCTGAGTATGCTGCTGGATGCCGATCCCTCTATTCTGTCACTACCAAGTGTGTAACCACTATCTATTCGCCACGGATATATTGTTCACGACATAATTTGGGCCAGCACCAAGTGTACCTCGCTGGCGAAAGCGAGCGAGTCGCTTGCTCTCAGCGCCAGCGTGGACGCAGCATGTGGGTAGCGGCACTGATGCGTGTCCACGCTGGCGGTGCCGAACAGAGATGCTTGGTCGCACTAGTAGGCCTACAATGCGTTGCTGCATGCTCTCGGCATCCACTCGCAACGCGCTCGACGCTGCAGTGAGCCCGATCTGCAGGCGCGATAGTAACGTGGCGACGCGTTCGCTAGTCGCAACTGCGCTTAGCTCGTCAACCTCTCTACACTCAAGTAGGTACCTCTGTACACTTGCTCTCGCCATCGATTGTCTAAAAATTTGTAAGAAATAGCAGTCGGCTACGATTTGCTA
>JAASFT010000311.1:0-23898 GCA_023333885.1 Globisporangium parvum
GACAAGCCATCGCAACTGCACCTCGTCCGTGGTGTGTGTGGCGGCGCGCAGAGATCGAGCGTACGAGAGGGCGGCAGTGCAGTCGCTTGCTTGTGAGGCCAAGAGCTAGTGCGTCGCCGCGAATGGAGAGCAGCTCGCTCGAACCGCAACTGGTTGCGATCCCTATCGCTAGTGATATTAAGTTAGCAAAAGTGCAAATAGTAGCCTCCTCGTGTCGACGAATTTCCCTGCCAATAGTAAGAGTGCTGGTGCAGTCAGGGTTTGGTCAAATCGTCGACTCCACAGGCCACTATTTTCTACATCCTGTCGTTTTTCACTATCTGCAGCTTCTGTTTCCTGATTTGCATCACTATCGATTTCATGAAGGTACAGTACTCGAGTCGATCGATTCTGTTATGTGATCGAGCTAGTGAAATAACCCAAATACGTGGTGTGGGTCTACGTACAATTATGTTTTTACCTTTGTTGTCGTAATTACGCACTTCAACATGCAAACGACTCGGCTTGTGCTACGAGTGGCGCGTCACCTGGGTTCGATAAACTACAAATGTAGACGCGATTGGATTGGCCCATCGCACTCGGGAATCGCTGGAACAGCGACATTCGGACTAGAAGTGTAATTTGGCGCAAATGCTTTTGGTGGCGCCTTGGCTTGGCCAAACGCTGCGGCCACGGCCACACGAGCGCGCTTCCTCACTCACTCGCGAATCGCCCGCCAAGCTGCTGCCGTTCTGCTGGATGCACCACTGAGCACTGCGCCGCTCGTTCCGTCCCTCTCTCGCCACTCCAGCACACACGCACACTCGCATCACTATGGCTGCGCGTGGGAACCTCGTGCGCCGCAACTCGCGCGCCACGGTCGACCAGCTCTTGCACGACGCGTTCGACCGCGTCGACGTGAACAACGACGGCAAAGTCGATGCGCTCGACATCCAAAAAGGGCTGCGCGACGCGGGCGTGCGCTTGTCGCCAGACCAAGTCGCGAGCTTGATGAGCAAGCTCGACCCGACGAACCGCGGACAGATCGCGTTTGAGGACTTCCAAGCGATCCACGACGCGTTCATCCTTGAGACGTTCAAAGCGTTTGACAAAGGGAACAAGGGCTACCTCGACGACGCCGCGCTCCAGGACGCGATGCAAGCGCTCGGTGTCACGGTCACGCTCCAAGAGGCGCACACGATGATCCAAGAGCTCAACCCGGCCGACACGCACCGCGTCCACGAGACCGACTTCAAGTACCTCTACCTGTACTTGCGCGCAAAGATGCAGACGTCGACGCTCGAGCACTTCCTCTGGGACCCAGACGTCCGCCAGCTCTCGAAGCACTGGTGGAAGTCGAGCGTCGAAATCGGCGAAGGCGGTCTCCGTGCACCGCTCCCAGCGGCACCAGCGCAAGGCGAGACGAAGCGCGTGACGCCGACGCAAAAGTTCCTCGGCGGTGCGCTCTCGGGCGTGATTGAAGCGGTCATTCTCACGCCGCTCGATGTCACGAAGACGCGCCTGCAGCTCGACAAGACTGGGCAGTACAAAGGCATGATTGACTGCGGGCAGAAGCTCTTCCGCGCCGAAGGTCCGCGCGGCTTGTTCAAAGGCTTCACGCCCTGGACGATCCACGTTGTGACGAAGAACGGCACGCGGTTCTACTTCAACGCGGTCTACCGCAAGCTCTTGGCCGACAAGAACGGCCAAGTGAGCGGCTCGAAAGAGTTCATCGCTGGCGCGTTGGCTGGTGCGACCGAAGCTGTGCTCATTGTCACGCCGTTTGAAGTGATCAAGACGCGCATGCAGGGCCAGAACATTGTCAAGGGCGAAGTCGCCAAGTACGGCGGCCCAGTCCAGACGACGCTCACGATCATCAAGAACGAGGGTCCGTTTGCGCTCTGGAAGGGCGTGGCGCCGACGATCGGTCGCCAGGGACTGAACCAAGCGTGCAGCTTCTGGTCGAACAACGCGATCAAGAAGTACGTCTGGAAGCTCCAGGACGGCGAGACGCTCCCAGCGTGGAAGAGCGGCTTGACGGGTATGCTCGGTGCGATCCCCGGACCGTGCATCAACTGTCCGATGGACGTTGTGAAGACGCGCTTGATGGCGCAAGAGACTGTCGCAGGCGTCGCACCCAAGTACACTGGCATGGTCCAAGCCATGCGCGTGATTGCGAAAGAAGAGGGCTTCCCAGCGCTCTACAAGGGCCTCGTGCCGCGCCTCACGCGTCTCTGTCCGTCGTACGGCATCCAGTGGCTCGTCATGGACCAAGTCTCGGCGTACTTCTCCAAGAACTAGAGAGAGAGACACACACAGACGTCCAGAGGGGGACGAACGAACGCGTGTGCGTGTGGCGCTCGCATCGAGAACGAGCACGCACGCACGCATGGCGAGGGACGACGATGCAGAGGACGACCTCGCGCGATAGAAGACCAGCTTGTGCGAGTGAGATCAATCACGAGCCAACAATACATTGCATTGCTTCGCTGATGGTCGCGTCCTTCACAGCTGTCTGTGAAATGGCTTCCCAGCCAACTCTACAAGACGACGACGTGCGTGCGCACGTCCGCTCGCTCGCAACGCAAGCACCACCACGTCCACAGCACGCAAACGCCACGGTCCTGATTCATTGGCTCCAGTTGTATTGATTCTCGCTCGCATCATGATGGAGGTCGCGGACACAGGGTGGTGAAGGAGGAACAGCGCGAGTCACGCGTGATCGCATTCCCAGACCGCAACGTGCTGCTTCGGCTGCTGCTGCTGCGTCCTGCACCAATGGCGCCAACGCGCGTCGTCGACACAGCAACGCCGCAGCACCCACGCTGCTTGCACTGTGCACGTTGTCGACACTGTCGAAAATGTCGGCAACACGGCACTTGTCGACAGCCGCTTAGCCGTCGAGCGACGCCGCACCGGAAATAATCTCAATCAGCTCCGTCGTAATGCGCGACTGGCGCGCCTTGTTGTACACGAGCGTGAGCGACGAAATGAGCTCCTGCGCGTTCGTCGTCGCGTTCTCCATCGCCGACATGCGCGAGCTCTCTTCGCTCGTCGAGTTCTCAATCAGCCCCTCGTAGATCGCCGACGCGATCTCAAACTCCTTGAGGTCCGCAAGCACTTCTTCGCGGTTGTCTGGCTCGAGCTCGTAGCCCGCGAGGACGTCCGAGTCGATCGAGACCGCGAGCGACCGGATCGACGGCAAGTACGCGATCGCAGACTGGAACTTGTTGTACACCACGTGGACCTGCTCGCTGTCCGACTTGGCGGTCGCAACGACACCTTCGGCGATCGCCGACGCGACCGTGAAGTTCGGCGGCGTCGCAAACGTCTCCGTGACGTTGCCGCGGATCTGCGGGCCGTACTCACGGCGGAGCTGCGCACGGCCCTTGTCGCCAATGACAAAGAGCTCAGCCGACGGCGTGTCCGCGCCGAGCTGCTTGCGCACAGCCTTCGCAATGCCCGAGTTGATGCCGCCGCAGAGACCACGGTCCGACGACACGACGACGAACGCGTGCTCGCCCGTGAGCTCGTCCGCAGGCACGACACCGTCGCGCTCAAGCACGCGGTTCTTGCCGTTGAGGTTGTCGAGCCACGCCTAGTACGATCGCAGCAGCGAGCGAGCGATGGCATGTAAGGTACTTGGACCGGAATCGGGGCATCGACAGGAGACGCGTACCGTGAACGGACGCCCGGCGTTCATGCGGTTCTCAGCGCCACGCATCTTCGCAGCCGACACCATCTTCATCGACTTGGTGATCTTCGCGATGTTCGACGTCGCACCAATGCGCATGAGAACTGTGCACAAGTGTCAGTCGCGTGGACGGGAGTCGCAAGCGCTAGAGGCACACGAGCGCGCAAGCAAGAGCGAGGCAAACGTACTCTGCTTCTCGGTGGCCATGCCACGGACCTGCTGGCCGGCAGCCCTGTTCAGACGCACACGCGCGCGCAAGAGAGAGCGAGAGAGAGGACGCAGGTGGGAGTGAGTCGCGTCTGCAGTTGTGGCACGCTCGCTCTCCTCCTCCGCATTCTCGACGCGAGCGCCGGCGGATCTCGCTTGCGCGTTCGGCTAGCGCCATATCTTGCGCGTCGCGCCATCGCAAGCGGAGAGCAAGGAGAGAGGAGGAGGGGCGAGCGAGCGAGCGAGCGTGTGCGCGCATACAGAGAGAGAGAGAACACGCGCATGCGCACGCAGGCACGAACGCAGACGCACTTCATGGCCGGAAGGGAGTTCTTGACGAGCGCCATCTTGAGTCTGCGGGAGTTGCTTTGTGTGGCGGCGGCGAGCTGGCGAAGGGGGTTGGCACGCAAACCAGCGGCTCAAAGCACGCGCTCGCGCGGTGCGGGACGCATCGACACTCGACGCGGGATTCCGTCCCTGATAGAAAACTGTCACTCGGGACAGCACTCTCCTTACTCCGATGAATAGTATTCCGTGCGCCGCTGTCAACTTGTTTTTGATACGGAACTGAGAACAGGAGATGAACATACTAAATCGTTAACACTTTTGGCACCTTCGCGCACTTGCAAATAGTAGCGTCTAAGAATTGGATTTCGTGTATTCATTTTCTATTATCAAGTCGAGCGATGGATCCAAGAGCACGAAACGACGCGAAGCGTGTCATGGCGAGCACGCAGCTGCGGCGAGCGACCGGAGCTCCGTGTACGACGGCGGCACTGCGAACACAGAGTCGCGCCACGCGCCTGCGCGTCGAGGCCTTGCTTCGCTACGCTTTGGCGTTTGCGGCCGCTCGACTGCTGCGCGAAAGAGCTTCTCAGTCACGCTGGCTGTCACTGCTCCTGCGCTCTGGTTCTTGTCGGCACTGCTGTCCAAACTTTCATCGACGATCAGCGGATCCGTCTGCTCGCCCAAGAGCGTCTGCACGAGCGATCGCTTGCTGCCGCGCTCGGTCTTGAGCTGGAGCTTCGGTGGACCAATCCAGATCGCTGGGCGGCGCAGCTTTGGCGTGTCTGCAAGCGACTCGTCATCCGAAGTTGAGAGCGCGTCGGATGCCGGCGCGACTTGCTGCAGCAGCGATGCTGTGCGCACAAAGCTACCTCGGCGCGGACGAGGCGTTGCTGGCGCGATACGGATCGCGCCGCGCCGCGCAGGCTTCATCGCAGCGTAGAACGCGATCGCTTGCTGCACAGACTGCGTGCGCCATGTACCGCCTGCGTTGGCTGTCTGGTTGCACAGCATTTGTGCGTGCTTGAAGTGCGTGTGCGCCTGCGGGAGGTTGCCTCGCTGCACGCAGCTCTCGCCGAGCTCGTACTGCGCCAAGCTCTCGATGCGCGACTCGCCGAGCGTTCGACTGAGCGTGAGCATCTCGGTGAACTCGCTCTGCGCGAGCTCGAGCTCGCCCATGCGCAAGAACGCTTGTCCAACGTGGTGGCGGCACCGCAGTGCGTAGCTCCGATCTTTTGTCGTGAGTGCTGCTTGGAGACTCTCTTGGTGAAGCTGGAGCGCGTTGCTGTGCTCTGGTGTGAGCTCCAGCAGTCCCCGGGCGTAGACGTCGCTGCAGATCAGCTCGAAGCGCGAGAGTCCTGAAAACGCGCCTTCGCACGCACCGATCTCTTTCGCCAGGTCCGCGCAGAGCTCTGCGTAGAGCAGAGCGTGGGGCATGGTCATGCACCGCCGCCAGCTCGCCATCGCAAGCAGTACGCGCGTGAGCACAAGTAGCGAGTCGCGCATGAGCATTGCGAGCACTGCTTCTTGGTGCGACTGCGAGACGCTGGTGCAGTTTGCTACAGCTGCTTCAAGCGCTGAGAGCGACATGCGTCCGATCTGCGTCGGGAAGCGCCGCACTGCTGGCGCGAGCGTCTGCGCGAGCCACTTGCGCACCGAGCGGTTCTCTACGAGTTGCTGGCGCCGTGTTCCTGCTGCTTGCACGGTTGCTGCGACTGCTGCCAAGAGCTCCTGCACACTGCTGAGGTGGTCCGTCAGTCCGAGTGCCACGACTGTGAGGTCGTGCGCAAGCAGCGCGCCGAGGAACGCTGCTGTGGCATCAAACGCCGCCTCGAGTGCGTGGACATCGTCGCGGCTCGCGCACTGGTGGTGCACGTTCTCGTGCATCATAGTCTCGAGGTTCACGAGCCACGGTGCTGTGGCAATCACGTGCAGTGTGCGAACGCCTGTACGCAGCGTCTCGCCGAAGCGCTCGCGCTCGTCGCTGCCTCCGCGGTCCTCTGGCTCCTCGCTGTCGTCTCCATCTTCGTCGCCTTGCTGCTGCTGCTGCTGCTCGCCCTGGTTGGGCGTGTCAAAGACTGCGAGGAGCGCGAGTGTCGCCTTGAGCGGTGGCGCAAGGCTGTCGAGCGGAAGCGTCTGTGCGTCAACCGCAAGCTCGCGTGCAAGTTGATCGATGCGCGGAGTGTCATCTGAGCCAGCGCGTCGGCGCGCAAGTGCGATGAACTCGACAGCGTGGGCTGTATTGCCAAGCGCACGAGCGCATTGCGCAGCGAGGACATACGCGTCCATGCAGTCTGGTGCGAGTGCGATCGCAGTCACAGCATCGTCAAGTGCTTTCTCGACACCGCAAAGAGTCGGAGCCGGTGCGTCGTGGGCCTCCTGGAGGAGCTCACGATTGCTGCTGTCACAACGATCCCCATCGTCTTGCTGCTCTGGCTCGCCGCTTTCAATGCCTCCAATGGACGACGTGGCGCTGAAGAGAGACACAGGAAGACGCGCTGAGGCGTCGAAGTCGATGTAGCGCAAGACGGACTGTGCGCGCTGACAGTAGAGCGCTGCGAGCTGTTGGTTTTGCTCAGCTGCTTGCTGCTTGGTGGCGTCTGACTTGGTCTCTTTCGTGGACTGCCCCGCCGATGTTGTCTCGGAGGTGCTGCTGGCTCCGAGTTGCAAGCGACGGATCTGCTGGGTCAAGTCCGCGAGTGCGTCAGCTTCAGGCAGAAGTGCCCGCTGCTCAGGTGAACTGACGATCTCGCTCTGAAGCTTTGCAGCGAGCAGACGGTCGCAGTCGCTCGTGATGGCAGCAAGCTGGTTGATGTCGCCACTGGCGGTGCATTCGCAGTGCATGTCGGCCATACTACTGACTCGCTGAAGGATGCGGAGAGTGGGCTGGATGCTAAGCGTGTTGCCACTGAGCACGCAAGTCCGAGAATGAACTCATCTCGACTGCCAACTCGAACACGAGCACAAGCAAAGACCCACGACAGACACACGGAGCTGAAGATAGCAGACCGCAGAGGCTAATTTGGCGCAAAGTTCTGAGGTGTGCGACACGGAGGCGCTTTGCTCGCTTCTCGTGACCACTGAGCGCGAGTGCGAGTGTGACGACAACCTGACAACCCGACAGCTCGCTCCAATCTGTAGGTGTCGAGCACAGGGGTCGCTCTCTCACTACGGCGGGTCTCCTGCTCGCTCTGTGCTCTCAAGCGAGCACTCCGAGGCTGTAGTCGCCAAGTGCGAGCAAGAATCGCCTCCCGCGAGAAGCCGAGACCACAGAGCATCCATCGCCTCCTTCAGCAGCAGCAGCAGGACCACCACGAATGTCTATCCTTGAGTCTGGATCGCGTGGATCGGTTTCACATGCTTGGACGAGTGCTGACTTGCTTGCGTCAGAGACGGTAAGCGGAGGGCTTGGGTCGCGAAGAAGCAAGCCCTCATGCCTGACATCCAAGATCGACTGGACGTACCAGACATACCAGACTCGCAAGCAAGAGCGGACGAAAGGAATCGGGCGAGAGCGAGAGAAGGAGGAGGAGGAAGGGTAGCCACTCAGCGAACCATTGAGCGACACATAGTTCAAGAGAGCGGCGAGCACAAGAGGAAGAGCTAGCCCTCGGATGCCCACGTCGCCTCTCCGCACGTCTGACATCCGACATGTTGACACATCCGCTACCTCGCTACCTCGCTCACCTCAAGTATCACCAGCGCGAGGCGTGAGCAATGAACGATGAGCTCTGCTAGGACACTGAAGCGAGTGCAGGATGCAAGCGGCGTTGGGTCGTCGAGATGTCGACTTTTCAACCTTGGTGCATGCGCTATCGGAGGTTTGCTGAAATTGTGTATGTAATACAGGAGGGTTGTTAGCAAGATGCATGCGATATCGGAGGCTTTCAAGAATTGCTCACTCGACCTCTTCAAGCTGATTGTCTCCAACATGCCCGATAGGAGGTTTGCTGAAATATGCGCTGCTGGAGGTTCTCAAACAGCAACTTTTTGCGTGCCAGTCAAGTTGCAGCAACAAACTCAGTGGGAGAAGCGAGGTGGTCACGACAACCACGTTCGCAGCAGCCGCAACGGCAGCAGCAGCCGCCGCCGCGAGGACGCGCGGCACTCGCACTTGCGCTTTCGCCCCAAGCACGTGCAGCTTCTGACCGACCCAGCAGCTCGTGCGCGCCACTCGTTCGAAGGACCAGCTCACTCACTCTCACACGAGCAGCTCCCTCCCCTCGCTTGTCGCTCGCTCGCTCGGTTGTGCGGCGTAGCACCCACTCAGCTACTGGTACATCCACAGCCACACAAGCACGATGGAGAACTTCCAAAAGGTCGAGAAGATCGGCGAAGGCACGTACGGCATTGTGTACAAAGCGCGCGACTTGGCCAACAACCGCGTCGTGGCGCTCAAGAAGATCCGACTGGAAGCCGATGACGAAGGCGTGCCGTCGACTGCGATGCGCGAGATCTCGCTCTTGAAGGAGCTGTCGTCGCACCCGAACGTCGTGTACCTCTACGACGTCATTCACCAGCAGAACAAGCTCTACCTCGTGTTTGAGTTCGTGGACCAGGACCTGAAGAAGTGTCTGGAGAAGACGCCGCAGCGCATGGACGTGATGCAGATCAAGAGCTATCTCTACCAGCTCCTCGCTGGCATCGCGTTCTGCCACGCGAACCGCGTGCTCCATCGTGACCTCAAGCCGCAGAACTTGCTCATTGACCAGTACGGGAACCTCAAGCTCGCCGACTTTGGCTTGGCGCGCGCGTTTGGGATCCCGATCCGCAGCTACACGCACGAAGTCGTGACGCTCTGGTACCGCGCACCGGAGATCTTGCTCGGCGCGAAGCACTACTCCACGCCCGTGGACTCGTGGTCCATTGGCTGCATCTTTGTCGAGATGGTGAACAAGCAGCCGCTCTTCCCCGGCGACTCGGAGATCGACGAGCTCTTTCGAATCTTCCGGTGCGTCGTCCTAGATGATCAGACTGGACTAGTAGACTCGACGAGGACGCGTAGCTCATCGTGGCTCTGGCTGTGTGAATGACAGCGTCCTAGGGACGCCCGATGAAGGGAGCTGGCCGGGCGTCTCGAGCCTTCCAGACTACAAGACGAGCTTCCCCAAGTGGCGTCCGCAGCCGCTGAGCAAGATCGTCCCGCAGCTCGACCACGTCGGACTGGATCTGCTCTCGGTACGTCCATTCGTCGTCCTGAAGCAGCTGGCCAGCGTCCTTCACCTGGTTGAGCTACTGCTGCGTGTGTCCCTCGATGCGAGACTCACAGTCTCGGCTCTCTACTGCACAGCGCATGCTCGTGTACGAGCCAAGTCGGCGCATCTCTGCGCGTGCGGCGATGTCGCATCCGTGGTTTGACGACCTGCACCAGCAGTACGCAGCGTTCCGTGGCGCTGGCAACCAGCACCACTAGCAGCCAGACGCGCGTCGTCGCCACATGGCCAGTCGTAGTCCTCGAAGACGATAGCAAACGAGAAACAGAGTCGAGCGAGCGACCTAGTCCTCCTGCCCGAGACGCAGTGGCGCGACCTTCAGTCCAGGCCGACCCGAGAGGCTCGCGAGCTCCCAACATACAGCAAAGCAGCACGAGGTACTATGCGCACCGGCTGCCACGTCCACATGGCGCGACGTCGGCAGTCGGAGCATTGGACCCGGCTACGCAGCGACCGAGACGACGCCACGAGACTCGGGAGTCGCGCGCAAAGACAGCGAGCGAGCAATGCGTCGAGCACTCTGGAAGCCAGGACGACCGCCATGGCGCGAGTGCGTAGGACGATTGCTCGGGCATTCCAATACACGAACGCGACGGAGCGCTTCGCTTGGTGCCTGCAGTTCGTGTGGCGTTGGGTCAGAGTGCCGTCCTGTGATTGCTCAAATTTGAGCATCGTATACTAAAAATCAACTATTGTTGGTGAATATTGAGACCTTCCTGCCCACCGAGTGACGACCAGCATCGGCATGCCGAGCAAGCGCCGAAGTCGCTTGAGCAAGCGGCGCGATCCGTACGGCAGCGACAGCAGCGACAGCGACTACGAGCCGTGGCAGCAGGAGACGAAGGCGAGGCGTAAAGTGCGCAAGACGCAGACGCACAGCCCTGCGCGCAGGCGGAAAGCGCCGTCGCTCGTCACGCCCGAGCAGATCATCGCAAACGCTGCGGCAGCCAAGCAGTTGAGCATCGAGAATGACCTCGAGCACCACCACCGTCAGCGACAGGATGAGCACAGCGGCAGCGACAGCCCCATGCGCGCCTCTACGCTCAGCGCACCAGCTCCAATAGCAGTAGCAGTAGCGTCCGATTCGAAAGCGAGCGTCAAGACTGAACTCTCGCCTCCAGCAGCTCAGGTACAGACAGAGCACAGGCGCGAGACGCACGTCAAGACGGAAGCACCGCGAGGCGCTTTTGTTCCCACACTCGCTCGCAAAGACAGCGACGAGCTGGCAGGCGTCGACCTCCAGAGCAGCGACGAGGAGGACGTCCGTGACGACGACCGCGTCCTCGAAGCCACCGCCGACGCTGGCGACGACGACGACGACGTCCCGATGCCAGCGGTGTTCCAGTGCGGCGCGTGCCGCTCGATCGTTGGCGACACGTACGCGCTCGTGGGCTCGCGCAAGACGTCGTTGATGCTCTCGCTCAGCGCTGTGACCAACATCACAATGACCGCAGCGCTGCAGACTGCGCGCTCTGGCGTCCACGCCGGGAGCTCGTACTACAAACTGCTCTGCCGCGAGTGCCGCGCGGTCCTCGGACGGCAGTACGTCGCAACACCGAGTGCGCTCGACGAGCTCCGCGGTCTCTTTTGCTTTCGGACACCGGCGATTGCGAGCTACCAGCTCGGCGTGGCGCAGCTCCAGCACCGCGTCGCAGCTAGCGACCGCGCAGGCGATGAGAGCGACGACGACGACAGCAGCAGCAGCAGCAGCAGTGAAGTGCAGGTCGACAGAGTCGGTTCGTTGTGAGTAGCGCGCTTGTGCGTCTGTGTGTGAGGCGTGTCGGGAGACGCACGCCCGAGTTTGACAGCCAAGCAAAGCACGCGTGCGAGAGCGATGGTGTGCGCATGAGCCTTCGGCTGACGCTTTGTTTTGTCCTGTACACTATATTCTGTCGCTTGTTGTCGATGTCAAAAATGTGTGTTGACACTGTCAGAATAGACAAACAGTCCAAAACGTTGCGGACAATGGACAACTGACTGGTGCGGTCGATCGATCGATCATGCCGAGCAAGCGGCGCGATCCGTACGGCAGCGACAGCAGCGACAGCGACTACGAGCCGTGGCAGCAGGAGACGAAGACGAGGCGTAAAGTGCGCAAGACGCGCAGGCGGAAAGCGCCGTCGCTCGTCACGCCCGAGCAGATCGTTGCAAACGCTGCTGCAGCGCGACAATCGGGCGGCACAGAGGATGACCTCGAGCACCACCACCGTCAACGGCAGGGTGAGCGCAGCAGCCACAAGCGTGCTTCTGCACACAGTGCAGTCGCAGCTGCGTACGATACGAAAACGAGCGTCAAGACGGAACTCAAACGTGAGGAGATGGCAAAGACCAAAGTCGCATCTGTCCAGGCACTCGCACGCAGCGGCAGCGACGACGACGACGACGAAGCAGACGCCGATGCCCAGAGCAGTGATGAGCAAGACGCAAACGACGACACCGGCGCGTCTGCCGATGGAAGCGGCGACGACAGTGCTGAGCAGGACGCAGTGCCGGCGGTGTTCCAGTGCGGCACATGCCGCTCGATCTTTGGCGACACGCACGCGCTCGTGGGCGGGAACGCGGAGCTCTCGCTCCTGTCGCTCAGCGCTGTGACGAACATCTCAGCGAGCGCCGCGCCGCAGACGTCGCGCACTGGCATCGATGCTGGGAGTTCGTACCACGAGCTGCTCTGTAGCGAGTGCCAGTCAGTCCTCGGCCGGCAGTACGTCACGACGCCCGTCGCGCTCGATGCCCTTCGCGGACTGTTTAGCTTTGAGACGGCGGTCATTGCGACCTACCAGTTCGGGTACGCGCAGCTCCAGCGCCGCATTGCAGCTGGCGAGAGTCCAGACGCCAAGGACACTGGGAGCAGCAGCAGTGGACTGCAGAGCGCTGGCATCCGCGCAATGACGCGCGCGACGCGAGCGTGTGAAGCTGCAGCGAAGGCGCTGGCGCGCGACCGGACGGAGCTGCTGCAGCTGCGTGCAGATATGACAAACGTGCAGAACGTGCTGCTTGTCGTGAACGAGCGGCTGCAGCAGCTCGAAGAGCCAGACGACGACGAGATGGAGGACGAGGGAGCGGTCATGCAGGGCAGAGAGTCGTAGTCGATGCCGATGTGATCAACTTGACGTTTTGGACAGTGTCGACAATGTTGTAGACACCTGCATCACGCGTGCAGCGCGACTTGCGCGGCGCAAGAGACCGATGGACAGGGGCGTCTGTGTATCAACGCGTGCGGGTGCGTGTGTGTATGTGTGTGCTGCTGTTGTCGTATCTACCAGTCTCGTCCACTCCTCGATCGCTCGTTTGCCAGCCACTGCGTGCTTGGACGAGTCGCCAACGACTGGACGCCCACAGACGCGTTACTGCGTCGCCTGCGCCTCGAACGCTGCGTTGATCGCCGCGATGCCCTGTGGCGGCTTCGCCTTGCGCATCTCACCCGGTCTGCTCCCCCGGACAACACACACTCGGTCAGCTCCTGCAGTCTATCGGTCGGTCTGTCTGTCTGAATCGCCACGAGTGAACGCGCTATCGAGCGACGGACGCACCGGTCAATGTACTCGATCACCGCCATCTCGGCGCCGTCGCCCTGTCGGAAGTCCGCCTTCAGGATGCGCGTGTAGCCGCCCTGGCGCGCTCTGAAGACCCAGAACAGACAGAGCCATTGGCGTCAGGCATCGGCGTGCACCGAGTGCGAGCTATACAGACACATACGACGCGAAGAGAGCAACGAGACGCACTCGTAGCGAGGCGCGAAGACGTCAAAGAGCTTCTCGACTGCCTCCGGCGTGCGCAGGATCGCCTGTGCGCGCTTGCGAGCTGGCTCGTCGCCCTGCTTCGCGAGCGTCACGACTTGGTCCGCGACGCGACGGAGCTCCTTTGCCTTTGGCAGCGTCGTGCGAATGCGCTCGTGCGTGATGAGCTGGTCCACCATCGTGCTGTTCACACAGCGAGCGAGCGATTGATAGCGCATTGGTTGTCAGTGACACTGGTGCACGGCTTTGTAGGACCATTGCCCGTGATACCGAGCGCTGCTGGAGCCAATCGATGTGCCAAACGAACCGAAGCATCGCCCATCGGTGCTCCGACGTGCGGTTGAGCTTGCGGAACGCCACGCCGTGCTTCATCTCGTCGTTGTCGCTCGGTGCTGCTGCTGCTTGTCGGTCGTCGTCGTCGCAGGTCGAGGCGATGGAGCGTGCAAACCAGTGGGTGGTGCGCTTTTGATCGAGCCACTGCAATAGAGGACCCGTACGAGAAAGAAGCATACAGCATCCAAGACACCATTCGCTGTCCCAGCAAACTCGAATGTTGTCACGTTATTTGTAAGCAAAAGTCTTGCGTGATGACGACGCAGCAAACGAATGGATTGCACACTTATTTGCTTGTTTGCGCTAAACAAAATGCCGCCTCGAATCGTTCAAGGTAATCATATATTAACATTCGAATCGATCATGAAACGATGTTGAAACGGACATCTCGAACCGGATGCGAACTATACTCGGAACTGTATAGTATACGATCACTTGGGACACGAAACGACGTCGTTGCACTGCAGCAGCTCATCGCGACCTGCTCGCACGCAACGCACACAGCCAGCTTCCCCTGCTAGCACATCCATCCATCCATCCATCCATCTATCCATCCACTCCCATTCGTCTCTACGTACGTGATCCAGTATGGGGAACGTGCAGCAGCACATCGGCAAGCGCACGACGATCGGTCGGTACGAGGTCGAAGTGGTCAAGTACCTCGGCGAAGGCGGCTCGTCGTTCATCTTCCTCGTCAAAGATGCCGTGTCGTCGAGCGCCAAGCCCATGGTGCTCAAGCGCTTGCTCGCGGAGAACGAGACGACGCTCGCGTGGATCCACAGCGAGATCCGCATGCACCAGCGCTTTCGCCACCCGCAGATCGTCGAGTTCGTCGCGTCGCAGACGAATCGCGTCAAAGGCGCCAAGCGCGAAGTCTTCATTCTCATGGAGTACTGTCCGTCTGGTCACTTGTACGAGAACATGATGAAGATGGGCGAGAAGCGGTTCACTGAGCGCGAGCTCCTGCGCGTCTTCCGGCAGCTCTGCGTGTGCGTGACGCGTGACGCTTGTGGCGGTGTTGCTTTCATAGAGAGCCCTCGATGGATCGGCACTAGCTCCCTCTCCATCACGGACTCACATACCAGTGATGCTTGGTCTTATGTCTCTTTGACGATACAGCCCCGTGAGCTTGCTCCACCAGCAGGACCCGCCGATCGCGCATCGCGACCTCAAGCTCGAGAACTTCCTCATGGCCGCGAACGGCGTCTACAAGCTCTGCGACTTTGGCTCGTGCGTCGACGGCCCGCAGAGTCTCAAGACGAAAGAAGACCGCACGCGCGAGCTCGAGAACGTCGACAAGCGCACGACCGCGATGTACCGGTCGCCAGAGCTCGCAGACGTCGAAGGCACTGCGATGTTTGGCGCCGGCGAGCTCACTGAGGCAGTCGACGTCTGGGCCATGGGCTGCATCCTGTACACCATGGCGTTCTTCAAGCCGCCATTCCCACCGGACGGACTGCGCACGGAGCGGTACGCGATCCCGGAAGGGTCCAAGTACTCGGCCGATGTCCACGCACTCATCAAGCGCATGCTCACAGCCGACGTGGAGCTGCGCGCGACGCTCGACCATGTCATGGAGTGCATTGACGAGATGATGGAGGGACGTCCGATGCCACCATTGCGCAAAGGCGGCAGTATCGCAAAGCCAGCGGCATCGTCTGGTGCTGCGAAGACGCGCGACACTGCGAGTGCCGCGCCAGCAGCGGCGAAGAAGACGGCGGAGGCGCGGAAAGAGACCGTTCCAGCGTCGTCGTCATCGAAGCCCGCGATGGACCTGCTCGATATGAACTTCCAGCCGAGCAGCAGCAGCAGCACGGTGTCCAAGACCGACAGTAGCAGCGCTGCGGCGGCAGCAGCATGGAACGTTGCGCCGACGGACGGCTTTGCCAACTTCGCGAGCTTTCCGTCGCCAACAGGAGGTGGCGGCAGTGCGAGTCTCGACGGCAAGCGCATGGACGCGTTTGGGTTCCCAGCGAGTCCTGTGAAGCCGCAGTCGCAGCCGCCAGCGTTTGGCTTCACGCCAGCAGCAGCGCCAGCTCCGCCCGTTGCTGCACCACCAGTTGATCCATTTGCTGCGCTCGCACCAGCGATGGGCAGCAGTGGCGGGGGTCACTTTACACCCGGTGCGCCAGTCATGGGCGGTGCGCCAGGCTTCACTCCAGCGTTCCAGCACCAGCACCAGCACCAGCACCAGCACCAGCAGTTCTACGGCCAGCACCCGCAGGGCTTCTACCCACCACCGCCGCAGCAGCAGCAGCACCCGACCCAAGGCTTCTACCAACCTCAGCAGCAGCAGCAGCAGATGTGGGGAGCGCAGCCACAGCAGCAGCAGCAGGCGTTCGGTGGCGCGAACGCGTTCAGCAACACGCGGTTCTAGCTACTGAGGTCTACGAGGTCTACGAGGACGAGCGTGCTAGAAGAGAGAGCAGACGCCAAAGGTCCATTTGCATCGCAGTCGCCAGTCGTACGTCGGTCTCTGCGTCGTGTAGCGTCCTGCTCTGCTCGCTGTGATCCCGTGGCGGTGTCTTGCACCGTGAGGAGATGCAGCAGACACACGCACTCACCCTGCGCCACTGCGGGCGTCAGGACTCAATCCCACTCTTCTACAGCGTCGCGGACACAGTCACTTCGACGTGGTGCGGCGTAAACGGCGCCGCGCCGCTCGTTGGCGACAGCACGCGGTCGCGATTGCGCTGGTCGCATGCGAGTGGCGTCCGGAGCTTCGCCGTGTACACACACGTCGCTGGCTCGTCGACTGCGTAGAGCTCGACTGGGAGCGCGCCGCACTCGAGCGTGACTTGGATCGACCGCTCGGGTCCGTTCCAGCACTTGTCGCCGCCCGAGAACGCCAGCGTCGTCAACGCGTCGTCGCTACTGACGTCTTGCATCGTGCCCAAGCGCGTGTGGCTCTGCTTCGCGTCGCCAAAGACGCAAATCGCGTACGTGTACTCGCCCGACTGCGTCTCGTAGCACTGGTCGCGCAGCGCGTAGAGCACGCGGTCGGGACCGTACGCTTGCGAGAGCTTTGCATCGAGCGCTTGCAAGTCGCTCTCTTCCGTCGCGAGCTGCTGCGTCGTCTCTGCGAGCGTCGCGCGCGCTTGCGCTGCCTCGGGGCGCTCGTAGTCGCTGTGCGCATGGAGCTCTTGGAGCAGCAGCTTCGCTGGTCGCTCTTCAATGGCTGGGAGAACCAGATCCGAGTCGTCCGTCGCCTCTGCACTGGTCTCAGATCCCAACTCGGACGTCGCGTCGGAGCCACCGACACCTGGGACGTCGTCACTCGAGCTCCCAGCAGCTTCTCGCGCAGCTCGGCGCTCGTCCAAGAGCGCTTGGATGCGCTCCGTCTCGCGCTGCCGCGCTTCGTCGCGGACAACGAACGCCGCCTCCTGCGCTTCAATCGGCGACGGCGGCAGTGGCGTCGCACGCGTGGCGCTCACACTCGCGCGCTCGCGCGCAATGAGCGCGAGGAGCTCGTCTGGCGAGTCCAAGTGCTTGCTCAGCTCGAGGACAATGAGACTCAGCTGTTCGTGCGAGAGGTCTGCGAGCCCGAGCTGCTGCAGCAACGTCTGTTGGTTCGCGCGCAAGCGCGTGACGCGGTCGCTGCGCTCGAGCTCCTCTTCGTGTAGCTTGCGCGCCTCTTGCTGCTCGAGCATGACTTTGAGCGTCGAGATCGACGTCTCAAGCGCTGCGCGCTTGTCCTGGTCGCCCTGGTACGCTGCTGCAGACGCCGCGACGAGGACGGTGCGGTCGGCTTCGCCAGCTTCCATCGACGCGATCTCGACGGCTTTGTCCGCTTGGAACGTCTTCATGAGCGCAGCGCACGTGACTGGGCACTGCGCACCGCTGGCGTACTCGTCCGAGCCATCGCAGCAGTCTGTATAAACACAGAGAGCCCAACGGACACAAACTATGAGAATCGAGCCAACACAGTCGCGCGCAATGGCGACAAGGACGACGCACCGCAGATCTGGTCGTTCACGCGCGACGTGGGGACGTCCTGCGAGTAGAAGCCTGCGTTCGCGCAGTGGAAGACTGCGGGCGTGTGCGAGCACGCAGACGTGCCCGGCTCGTCGCTGCCGTCGGTGCAGTCGCAGTAGTTGTCGTTGATGCGCGCGAGGTCGAAGCGCTTCGCGCCGCCGTCGCACGTAAACTACACATGTATGTACGTACGTATGCAGGCGCACAAGCAGGTGAGGTGAGCGTGCATGGACATCCAGTGCACATGCGTCCAGCGAGATCATAGATCCCATCCAGTGCGCACTGCGAGGGCCGCTGGCATGGAGAGAGAGAGAGAGAGAGCATGCGCGCGCGAGTCACGCACCGAGGAGGCGACTGCGAGCGTGCGCTGCAACGCAGGCGAGATGCCGTGGAGACTGCTCAGTGACGACAGCGCCGCGGAGGCGTGGAGGGGCAGTGCGGCCGCGGCACACACAGCGGCCGCCGAGAAGAAGACTGTGGTGCGCATGTGGCCAGGATCTTTTTGCGAGCGCACGTGGTGATATGTGAGCTTTCTCGACGTTTTCGACGTGTCGAGTTTTCGCATCGACGTTGGTCGTTTTTGAACGCGGATGATATTCGACACATCACTGATGCGATGGACGCAAGGTCGCTCGAGAGCTCTCAACTCGCAACGTGTTGGTTGCCAAGCAGCAGCTCTAGCTGTTCGATGTAGTGTGTGTGTGTGTCTGTCTGTCTACTTGCCATGCACCGAGTCCTCCTATCTTGCTTTAACACAAGCATTCACGCCTGAGTGGAGTGAGAGCTTGCGGATCGAGAACTGGACGATAGAGTTCGTCGTCGTCGTCGTGAAGACGCACGGGCGACGTCAGCCGCCTGCATGCGCGAACCACTGCTGCGCGAACCACTGCTGCGCGACATGCATGTGTGCGCGCATGCAATGCCACGCCAAGCAGCAGCAGCCAGCGTGGGTACTGTATGCCATCTCGCCGCCTCCTCCTCCTCCGCTGTCCATGTCGCTGGTTGCCGACACTGCGATGCGTGAGCAAGTGAGTGAACGAACGAACGAACGAACGCCAGCAAAATCGACTGGCGCACACGCCTCGCGAGAGGAAGAGGAAGAGGAAGCGAGACGGACCGAGGCGCTGCGCGCGTGCTACTGCTGCTGTATTTCGCTCTAATGTGCTGCACTGCGAGCAGGTCGCTTGCCCTTCTCTATCGATCTGTCTATCTATCTATCATGCGTGCTGCTACTGTACTAGGACTCTCTCGCTCTCTCTTGCTGCGACTCGTGCACATGGTCGCTCATATCATGGGATGAGGGCGTTGTTGTTGTTGCTGTTGTTGTTGGTGGTGGTTGGCATTCGATACAGCGACTGCTCGTGCGCGCGTGCGCGCTTATAAGTTGAGCAGCCAGCCGGCAAAGTCGTCCTCCTCTGTCTTTACGACGACGATGGCAGGCACTGTCGCCGCCTGCTTCTGCCTCTTCGGCTGCGACGGTCGCTTTGGCGTCTTGCGGCTCTTGGACGCAGGCGACGTGTGGCCGCGGCACTCGCCGTGGCTGTCGCTCTCAGTCTGGTCCTCGTCGCTAAACAGCAGTGTCTCGAGGATGTGCAGGTCTTGTGGGTCAAAGAGCGGCTTCGCGTCGCTTGCGTGGAGGCTCGCTGCTGGGTTGTTCTCGCGGTGGAGCGCGAGGGGCATAAGGTCGATCTCGAGGTTGTCTTCGACCGAGAGCACGCTCGCAAAGTCGTCGTCGTCGTTCGTGTCGTGCTCGCCGCCTTTCGACGACGACCGCTTCTTTGTGTACGGACTGCTCGTGCTGCTCGACGTCGGCGACCCGTTCTGTGCATTGCGCTGTGCCAAGCGCTTGAGTACGCGGCGGCGGTGGTCCAGACGCATCTGGTTCCGGTTCGCCTTTTCGCGGTGCACGGCGCAGAACTTGTGCAAGCCGCCGCTCTTCTTGTTCGTGCGGTGGTTCTCGCAGCGCTTGCTCGAGTACTGGCACCGCAGCTCTTCGGGTACAGACGGCGCAAGGATCGGTGCTGCTACTGCTGCTGCGGTGGCTGTGCGGTGGTGCATGTACGCGTTGGTGTGGCTGAGGTGGTGGTGGATTGGCATGCCTGGTGCTGTCGTCGTCGTCGAAGGCGTCGCGGCTGTGAGGAAGAGCTGGTGCGGGAGCTCGTGCTGCGGCTGGAAGACTGGGTACATCATCATGGACGTGGTCATTGCGGACGCTGCGTGTGGTTTGTCGTCGTCGTAGTAGTAGTAGTGGTGGCTGTGGGTGTCGATCGAGACCAGCAATGGCGCGTGGTCGGCTGCTGCTGCTGCGGGTGGTGGCGCGCGGCTACTCGCAGGCGGCGTCGTCGTCGTGGATCCGCGTGAAGAACTGTGCTCGTGGCGGCGAATTCGGAAGTGACCGACCGCTTCGGCGCAGCGTCTCTGCGGCCGCCGGTGCGCTCTGAGCGACTGCACACCTGCACCTGCTACCACCCACGCACGACACGCACACACTCAGTGCTTATTGCAATTGTCAGCCATGTCGAGCAAGCAGAAAAGCGATGCGGTACGTACTATATTACGTTAGCGAGTCGCTACAACAATCCAGTCTAATGAGCCTCGCTAACTTTGTGCGCGCTGGATCCATTGCACCATACAACGCGCAAGTCACCGACGGATGCAAAATTCTGCACACAACACACGCTTGAACGCAAAGGTGATGGCGTGTGCTGTCCGCTGCATCGGCGCCTGTGCGGGCATTGTGAGTGAGCGAGCGAGCGAGCGTACGTGGAGAATGCTGACGCGACAGTCTGGCGTCCGTCCGACTGGACCGACGGCAGTCACCTGACTGCCTGAGCAAGCGAAGGCGCTCGCGTTCTCGCGTTGCTTCTCTCGCTCGTTCTCTCGCTCGCTCGAACCCGATACGTTAAACAGTGTGCAGAACCGGCACAGCTCGCTTAGGCAAGCGAGCTCCAAACTAAACTCACCCACGCCCCGAAACTACAGCACACTCAAAATGTTCAGGTTTTCATGTTTGCTAGTGTTGTGTATCGCTCACAGTGCTGTCGAAACAGTTTTAATATAAGATTTGAAGTTCAGGACACCTGAGAAACCGACCTGGGTGAGCTAGCAGCGCATGCGAGGAGCTCGCTCTCGCAAGCAGCGTGCAGGCTCCACCGATCGAGTCACGCCCACGCACACATACCCAGGAGCACAGCAAGCGCAGCAGACAGCGATCCTCGAGGAGAACAATCGAGAATGTGCGAGCGACCTCGATTCCTCGCGAGAATGATGGAGGGTGGGGGCGTAAGCTGCCAACTCGCCGTGAGCGCGACTACGCTAGCGAGAGGACGAGTGCGACGTGCGACTCTTGCCGTGCTTGCCAGCATCCGCGTACACGCAAGCGCAGTATGCGAGGGGCATGAGGATCAAGCAGTGTGTCGCTGCTGCTTGGAAAACCAAGGCGCGCCTCGCAATCTACCCGCAAATGACTTGAAATTTGTATGCTTGGTCATGTCGCGAGGTTGGACTCCAACAATTGAGTGGATATAGGATCCAAAAATGCTGAAATGAAGTTAGCGAGCCTTGAAGCGTAAACAAATGTGACAAAAGCACGCGCAGGATTCGATTTGAGAGTCATTATCAGGAGATTCGTAAGCACATTTCTCGCCGAGACACTTTACTCACCTGCTTTTGCTGGTCCTTCGCTTGCGCAGTCCGACACCGAGCGCTGACGTGGCAGGCAGCTGTGTTCGCCGCGCAGCATTGTTCTCGCACCTGCTGCGTGTGTGTGTGCGTCTGTGTGCGCGCACGGCAGATCCACCCAGCGAGCGTGATGCCGAGGCTAGAATCGCGCGACAAGGCAGCCGAGCCATAAAGACAGAGAGGCTCAATCCTCTGAACTGATGATGCGGGTTCTTTTTGCCTCGTTCGAAACGATTGCCGCTGCTCGAGCCAATTGCGCGGTATCGTATCGCCCAAATCGATTAAGCAGGACGTCGCATCAGCAGATCGCTCGGCTCTTTCTCGGCTCTCTCTCTCTCTGCTCTGCTCCAAAAGAGACGGCGCGGATCCCTCTCGTGCTCCTTTCGTGACCAGCTCCTTCGTTGTTGAGCGAGACTTATCGGTCTGACTGTCTGACTGTCTGTCTACGAGAGCGGCCGCGCGAGCTGGTCGCGCTTAACAGCGCAAAGAGACGTGTGCTCATGCATGCGCTCGAGCAGCGGCGTCTCTCGTCATGTGCGTTCGATTTTCCAGTCAAAGCCGTGCATTGACGAATGACGCGTGGCAAGCGGCTCGAGAGCTCGAGAGAGCGCGCTCGGCAATCCGAGCAGTCATGCTCACTCACTGGTCGTCAACCGCAGTTGGTGTCGTGACCGATCTAGTGGAAAGTGCAGCAGCGGCAGCACTTGATCGCGACTTGATCGCGCCTCGCCCTCTCGCTTTGACTCCTTGTCGTGCGTCCAGACAGCGCGGCAGGTCTCATTGATCTCGATCGCACAGTTGACGACTGGGGACATTGGCCAGGATGCTGACCGCGTTCGCTTTCACTTGAGCAGTCAGTCACAGCTCCGGCTCTCTGAGGCGTTTTGTGAGACGGACGACGAATCCATGCGAGTGATGGAGGAGACTGGGGCCGGTCCACTGGTTGGTCGCAGGCGAGTCATGCACATGTACATCTACGGTATAATTCCTATCTCCGCAGACCGGCTCGTAGGCGCTCTCGAGTGCCGATCGCTGGGCTTGCATCCACTGGCAAGTGCGGATCGATCAAGTGAACGCGCGAGACGGTATGTCTGTGTTTATCGAACGACAGCGTGGTGCTGGTGGTGGTGAGGTCACGTTGCCCACTTGCGGCTCGCCTGCATGTGCATGTGCACGCCGCCGATCACGAGTGATAGGACAACGCCAGGAAGTACGTGATGGATGATGGAATGGCTTCGGTTTCGCGCTGGTTGCTTCATGGCACTGGCCACACGCCGGTGTGTTGGTATAGTGGTGGTGATGACGATACAAGTATCGCCATGTCCAGGTGACGAGTCTCGCACGCGGCTCGGCGCCGGTGCGATCGGCACGAATAGAGAGGAGTGGCGACGGCGGGAATATGCGTAGCAGGAACTGGCGCTCCTGGGCGGCGGCGGTGGTGGCATCACACAGGCTGCACGCCCCTGGTGCCTAAACTGCCGCGATGTGAAGACCACCGTGCGCTCGTGCATGCGTCGCGTCGGGCGGCGAGCACTCACATCTGGCTAGGCGTCGTCAGCGCCGCTATCTTGAAGCGGTCCTGGGTGGACGTCACAGTGCAATCAGCTGGTGCGCATAGGCTCGCTGGTGCTGGCTCGCACCGACAGCAGCAGCGACGCTGGCGACGGCCGACCGACTGCCCGCGCACCTTCAACGTTGATAGAGAGCGGCGAGCGAGCGAGCGAGCGATAGACACGAGCAAGCGCAGGACGCCCATGTGCGTGTGCGGAATCTCGGGAACGCGCGTGTGCGACCAAGCGACCAAGCAGCGCAGCTGATGATCGGCTCTCGAGCGCGCAGATGCGCAAACTGCGCGGTGGCGGCCTGGTCTGGGGAGCGGCGTCGTTGTTAATGCGCGCTGCTTCTCTTCACGCGCGCTCCCTCACACTCGCGTCTTTGCGGCGAAGAGGGCGGACTGACTTGATGATGATCATCCATCTCCTCGTAGCTTGCGTGCTATGCCGTGGGGGTGAACCGAGCGCGACTGCCGCCGATGCCCACGGCGCAGTCACTTGCGAATTCGGCGACACTCGCGCACATTCGTGGCTGCCGCTCGATGCACCGAGTTACTCATGCTCTCGCTCTCCTGCCTCCCCCCACACGTCCGCGTGAGCATTGCGGGCGGACTCACGGTGTGTTTAACAGCTCGTGTGTGTGCTTGTAGTGATCTGATCAAGCGTTCGAGGAACGGATGAATGACCACCGCTACGCTCACGCCACACAGTCACAGACTGCGACACACTCGACGCAATGGACTCGTATCAGCCACACAAGAGCTTCAAGACGCTGTGCGCATCGTCTGCGGGAGAGCTCTTGCTGGTCGAGCGCTGCGTTGACGGGCAGAGCGCGGCCACTATCACTCGCCCCACTCGCTCGCGCATGTGCTTGCAAGGCGCGACTGGAAGAAGAAGCATCAACAGGTGGGTCGAGTAAGTGTCGCTGTCGTGTTTGGCACTCAGCGTTACGCGCGTTGCCTGCCTCGTTGCCTCGTTGCCTCGTTCGTTGGTTGTGATCGACGTGCTGCCAACGCGCTGGACGCACCGGTCTCGCATGGTCGTCGTTCGCGCGCAAAGACAGAAACACCACTTGTGCGAGTTCACAGCGTGCTGCGATCCGAGCGAGCTGCTCTCCATTCGCGGCGACGCACTAGCTCTTGGCCTCACAAGCAAGCGACTGCACTGCCGCCCTCTCGTACGCTCGATCTCTGCGCGCCGCCACACACACCACGGACGAGGTGCAGTTGCGATGGCTTGTC
>JAASFT010000312.1:0-23850 GCA_023333885.1 Globisporangium parvum
GCTCATGGGTCGCGACGACGATGCGATCGACGTCGACGGACGCGGCGGACGCTGCGTGTTTGCGCGCAGTGCACTCGCGCGTGCGACCGATGCGAGTGCCGCCGACCCGACGATCCCACAAGGCTTGGCAGGTACACTCGACGGGGTCGTACTCGTCCGCATGGCAACGTGCGCTGCCGCAGCAGCCGGCGCTTTCTCTTCGCGATCTTCTGTCGCGTCGCCGTCGTCGTCAGCATCAGCATCGTCATCCTCGTCGCTTGCGTACTCGTCGTCATCGTCTTCGTCTTCGTAGTTCGAGCCATCGTCGTCGTCGTCATCGTACGCGTCGCTCTCATCCGTCTCGGCCGCCGAGTCCTCGTCCTCGTCGTCGTCGTCTTCACGGCCTTCGTCCTCGTCCTCATCGCCAATGTCTTCATCGTCGTCATCGCCGTCGACGTCGCCATTGCGGCGGTTTGCATACCGTGCGTCCTGCTGCTCCTTCTGCTCGTCCTCTTCGTGCTTGTGCTCTGCCGCGTGCGCGCTTGCAGTCGCTTTGCTCGCTGCGCCACTCCCAGCCGCCGCTGTCATCGATGCCTCCGCTGGCTTGGCGACTGGCGCAGCTACTGGCGCGGGCGGCGGCAGTGGCACTGCGCCAGCTGCACCTCCTACTACTTTTGCTTTTGCCTGCGAGCGCTCCGCCACGTCGCCTTGCGCAGTCGAGGCTGACGGCTCGGGGATCGAAATGCTCTCGCTCCGTAGCGAGTCGAGACGTCGCGACACTGGGTCCGTGGCCACTCTTGCGATCTTCACTGAAGTAGTGAGGCATCCTGCGTGAAGCGAGAGAGAGATACAAAGACTCGGCTGGGCAACGCTGTCGCGCCGTGTTGACGGCTCGCTCGGACGCAGTCCACTGCTGCTCATGCTTCGCAGGGATCGCAGCGCAGGCAGCAGGCAGCATGCTTTGGGTGGCGACCACGAAACGGCTCCGTCGACTCGCTCGCTCGCTTCGTTTGTACCAAGCGACTCGACCTCAGGCGCAACGAGCATGCAGCTTCGTAGCTAGCTCTGCGTGTGCCTTGCGTCGAACCGACCAATAGACTCGTGTGCGCTCACGATGACGAATGACGGCAGCAGCAGCAGCAGCAACACCAACAACACCAGCAACAGCGGCGAGCATGACGACGCTCGACCTGCCAGTGGCAACGCGCGACATCCGCAGCAGACACCAGGCAAGAAGCAGGCGCTGCTGCAACGCAAGCGCCAACTTCAGCAACACATAGAGGAGCGCGAGCCGTGGCTCTTCCAGAGTCTCAACTTTCAGCACTCGATCTCGCTGCCAGCACTGCCACAGGCGCGAGAGAAGGCAAACGCAACAGCGACGACCAATAGTAGCAACGGTCATCGCAGCACAGACAGACTGGTCTTGCACGCATCTGCGTCGTCGCCGTCGCCAGTCGCAGCGTTTGTAGACGTCGACGCTGTTGCCTTCGCGGCAACCGGCAGTAGTAGTGGCGCTGGCACCAGGGACTCGCCGTTCTTCCTCGATGTTGACAGCCTCAAGCGGCTGCTGCCGCATTCATCGCGCCTTCGACCCAAGAGCAGTAGCGGCGGCGGTGCGCCGTACGGCAGCGTGCACCAGAGCAATAACCGACCGCAGCAGCACAGCAGTCGGCGTCTGCGCCATGCCATACACGCGCCAGCGCGACTCGAAGCGCTCAGTGGACTTGCGACTGCGCGGCGCAAGAAACTCAAGCGCAAGGCGACCGCCGTAGTTGGTGCGCACGCGACCTCAACGGCGACAACGCGCAAGAACGCACTGCGCATGGACGGCGCCAAGTGTCGACCAGTGACGCGAGACGCGAGTCCTAGCGCAGCGACAGCAGTAGTAGTTGACACGAAGCCAAAGCACCGCGCCAAGCACGAGCTGCGCCAACGTCGGCACACGCACCAGCCTTTGCACCACCCCCATGCAGCGGCACATGCGCGCGGCTGTTTGCTGGCAAAAGCAGCGCGACGGTCGTCGTATGACGAAGCACTAGCGTACAACTCGGACGATCTGAGCGAGGACGACGATGGCGACGATCCGCTCGTGCTGCTCGAAGACATGGACGAAGTGAAGCGCCAGAAGCTGGTCATCGCTGCGCAGCTCAATCTGACACTCGACGAGTACGAAGCGCTCGACGCTGCGTTCGGTGGCAACCAGGCAGCAAATGGCGCCACTCGGTCACGAGACGACTACGACGATGGCGACAGTGACACTGCCGACGGGTCCATGACGGACCGGTACTGGGCAGTCTTCACCCAGTACGACGTCGACGGGAGCGGCGCGATCTCGCCGGACGAGCTGCGCAAGCTTCTGCTCGAGTCCGGTGAAGACATGGACGACGCAGAGCTCGCAAGTGTCCTCGCCCAAGCCGACACGGACCGCGACGGCGAGATCGACTTTGACGAGTTCATTGGCTTCATGCGCGCACGCAAGCGGCTGCTGCGTGTCGCCAACCAGATGGGCGTCACTGGCACAGGGCCTGGCGCAGCGAGCGGCAACAGCAGCACCAAGAGCAGCCATCATAGCGCAAGCTCAGCCGCCGCATCGCCGGCGTCGTCTGCCACCTCGCCGCTCCCGCCACTCAAGATGGCGACGCTCCAGTCGAAAAAGCACTTGCAGCAGTTCGACGCGCACTTGACGCGACCGACACCGACGTGTCTCCGTCCCGGTGCGCGCGTCGACCTCACGCAGCTCCGGCGCGAGCTCGCGATCTCGGAGTTTGGGATCCAGGAGCTCAATACGAAGGTGCGCGAAGGGCTCCACTGGGTCCAGCAGCACTGCCCTGTGCGGTCGCTCAAGGCGCAGATCTTCTGTCATCGCTGGGGCATGGAGAAGGTCCAGCAGTTCATCCTGCGCATGCAGAGCCAAGCAGTCGCTCGCGCGCTCGCCAAGTGGCGCGCGTTCAGCATGTACGAGCGCAACAAAGTCCAAGCGAACCGGTTCCTCAAGTGCAAAGCGAGCCAGAAGATGAGCGAGCTCATGACCAAGTGGCGCCGCAAGGTCACGCGCTGGAAGCTCGTCAAGTGGAAGACCGAGTGTCTCCGCGACGCACGGAACGAGCTCCACTGCGCGGCAATCGAGCTCCAGCGCATGCTGCGCGGCAAGCTCGCCCGCCTGTTGCTCGCGCGCTTGCGAGCGACTGCCGCTGCAACGAAGCTCCAAGCGCTTGTGCGTGGCCACCTCGCTCGGCGCCGCGTCGAGCGGATACGCCGCGCCAAGCTCGAGCACGAGTGCGCGTGCTTGCTCCAGCGGTGCTATCGCGGCTACACTGGCAAGCGCGTCGCTCGCGCACTGTTCCAAGCGCAGCGCGAAGCCCTTGCCGCTCGACGCATCCAGCGCGCGTTCCGGAACCACCAGCGCCGCGAGCTCCTGCGTGTGATCCAGCAGACCAAGCTCGAGCACGACTGCGCGATCCGGATCCAGTGCTGCACGCGTCAGTACCTCGCACGCTGCGAGCGCACACGACGTCAGCACCAGCGAACGCGAGCGCTCGCAGCAGTCGTGCTCCAGCGCCATGCGCGCGGGTTGCTCGCTCGGCGCTTTGTCGCAACGCTCCGACGGCGCGAAGCAGCCGCGACGACGATCCAGCGCCGCATTCGCGTCTGCCAAGCGCGCGTGCGCGTGCATCTCATGCGCCACGAACGGTTGTTCCTCGTGCAGCATGCGCGCGAGATGGCGGCTGCAACAGCGATCCAAGCGCGCTGGCGATGCTTCCACAGCCGCACTCAGTACCTCCACATGCGTCTCGAGCGCATTGACGCCCAGCGAGTCGCCAACCTCCTCGAGCTCACAAGCGCACTCACGATTCAAGCGGCGTACCGTGGGTACCGCGCTCGGCGCGTCGCTCAGCGCGCGCGCTTTGAGAAGCTCAAGTGGCTCAACGTCACGCTCATGCACCGGAGCGCGCTGCAGATCCAAGCGTGCTGGCGCGGCTACCGCGGCCGTCTTGCCTCGCACTTGCGGCTCCAAGCGAAGTGCGCACTCGAGCTCGAAGCACATGACGCTGCACGGCGTATCCAGGGCATTGCTCGCGGCAAGCTCGCGCGCAGTGAGAAGCACCGGATCGTCCAAGCGCGCGAGCATGCGCGGCACGCCGAAGCCAGGCGCGTGCAAGCTGCGTTGCGGATCCAGACCGTGTTCCGAGGCAAGCACGCGCGGTGCGCAGTCACAAAGCTCCACCAAGAGCACCGCGACGCGGCAACACGTGCGCTCGAGAAGCTCGTGCAGCAGACCAAGGTGCGCGCTGCTGTGCGGATCCGGTGCTGCGTCCGGCGGTTCCTCTCGCGCGTGCGCTACCTCCGCAAGCAGTACGAAGCGCAGCAGCGCAAGCTTCGGGTCGAGGCGCGACTCGTGCAAGAGCGCGCGGTACTCGTGATCCAGTGCGCGATGCGACGTGCGAAGGCCCAGCGACTGTTGCTGCAGCGCCGGCGCGAGTTTGAGCGCCGCATCTCGCTCATGGCGTCCGAGAAAGCGCACGACGAGATCGAGCGCTTGCGGCAGGAGCAAGAGGACGAGCTGCGCAAGCTCAAGCTCCAGCTGCTGCTCCAGCAGAGCGCAGCGAACGACGAAGCGAGCAAGCTCCGGGAACAGGTCGCGCGCGAGCGCGCAGAGGAGCAAGCGCGTCGCGACGCCAACATCGAAGAGCTCGCGAAGCTCAAAGCGCAGACAGTGTTGCTGCACCAGCCGAGCACGCAGCGCATCCTCGAGCTCGAGAAGACGCAGCGAGTCGAGCACCTCCGCGAGACGCTCGAGCAAGAGCGACTCGCGCAGCAGCAGCTCGAAGCGCTCACACGCACGCAAGAGAACGAAGAGCTCGCAGCGCTCAAGCTCGCTGCGCTGCTCAACACGAGCGCGATCGCACCAAAGCCGCAGCAACAGCACGCACGCGACGCACCCCAAGACGACGCGAAGCAGCTCCAGCGCGCAGCACTTGCGCTGCGGCGCGAGCAAGCGGCGCTCACGATCCAAGCGATCTGTCTCAAGTACATCGCGAAGCAGCGCATTGCGAAGCGCAAGCAAGCGCAAGCACTGCAGCTCGCGAGTCTCCACGACGAAGCCGAGCGCGTGCGCCTCAAAGCCGTGCAAGAGAAGGAGATGGCACTCGCGCGGCTCAAAGCGATCATGGACGAGGAGACGCGTGCGCGTGAGCAGGAGCTCAAAGCGCTAGAGATGCAGATGCTCGAGCGAGCGCGGCTTGAGAAAGAGTGCGTCGCGAGGCGCACTGCTGCGGCGCGCACGGTCCAGTCGCTCGCGCGTGGGTACCTCGGTCGCCAGCGCGTGCGCGCGATCCAAGCCAAGATCGCTCGCGAGCGCGACGAGCGTGCGAAAGCGATCGAGGCGACGCTCGCTGCTGCAGAGGCAAAGGTCGCGGAAGCACTGGCGACGGACGTCACGCATGTCGATGACGAAGCCGACGGCGAGACAGAGTCGGAGACTGCTACGGAAGACGAGTGGGTTGAGTACTGGGACGAGAATGCGCAGGCGTCGTACTTCTACAACATCCGAACGCAGGAAGCGAGCTGGACGCGTCCAGTGTCGCCACCGTCAGCATCGTCGACGTCTGCGAAAGCGATGGAGATCGTGCTCGCAGCAACGGCGCCGGCAGTCGACCACGAGCAAGACAGCTACGCCAACTACAGTGGTGACGGAGCCGTCGATGCGAATGGCTACGCAGTTGGAAGCGCCGAGGGCTACGCCGATCAGTACGGCTACTACGACCAGTACGGACAGTATCACTACTACGAAGAAGACCCGAATGCGAGCGCGTACGGCGCTGGCGCCATGGCAGGCATGTACCCTGGCTTCGCGTCCGCGTATGCGTACCAAGCCGCGATGTCGTCCATGATGTTTGGCTTTGGGAACCCGATGCTGCAGCAGTTTGCAAACCCAATGCTCCAGCAGCAACAGCAGTACGCGAGTGCTGCAGCGCCGGCATCGACAACAACAGCAGCAGCAGGAGGAGGCAACAGCGGCATGGAAGACGCGACTGGGACCGGAGCAGCACCGCCAGATCCGTGGGAAAAGTTCTTTGACCAGTACACTGGCGCTGCGTACTACTACAACAGCATCACGGGCGAGAAGTACTGGGCATGACGACAGCAAGAGACGCGCGCAGTGGAGTGTCAGTCGACGCCAAGTTGTCTCTCGAGTCTTCCGATCTGTCTGAGGTGCTCTACGCCATTCCTCGTCCGCCTACTGCTACTGCTACTGCTACTGCTACTACTGCTATGTCGTCCTAGCGCACACTCTCACTCACTCGTCCATGTTCATCATCGAGCTGTCGTCCGAAAAATCCAGATTCGAGTACACGAGCGACCGATGGCTCGGCTCGATGCTGCTGAACGAGTTGTCGAGCTGGAGCGTGCGTCGGACCGTGTCTTCAGACTGCGACGTGTCCGTAGGGCGACCGAGGAGACTCGAGTGCATGCCCATGGGCGTGCGATGGGCTGGTGTCGGGATCGCAAGCGAGCTCAGTGCGCCGTGACTCGACGACAGCGACTCTTCAAACGCGATCGTGATCATCTCGCCAGCGAGCGTGTCTTCGGGGTTGTACGCCAGCGCCTGCAGCGAGCACGTGCGAGTCAGTCAGTCAGTCACGCGATCCTTACGACGCGAGGAGTAGACACAACTCGTACCGCATGATACGACTCGATCGCGTCGTCGAGGTTCCCTTTCATGTGGTACGTGAACCCAAGCGCTGCGAGGACCGACGCCTGTGAGACGCACAAGCGGTCGTCAACAGAGAGCGCGAGTGAGTGAATCTGGTTGGCCGTTGCGACGCACGCCAACCGTTCGGACGTACGTTGCGTGGCGACAGCCGCAGTGCGCTCTGGAAGTAGTGGATCGCTTGGTCGTACTTCCTCATCTTGCGATACGAGTACCCGAGGTTGAACAGCGTCGGCTCCCACGCCTCCATCAAGCGCTGGGCAGCATCAACAGCAGCAACAGCAGCAGCAGAGCCACATGAGTCGTTAGTTGCCTCGTGTCGCCTGCATGCCTCTGTCCGTAAGACGCGTGCTCGTACCTCGGGCAAGTGCTTGCAGAGCTGCAGCGCCTGAGTGAACATCTCGACCGCCATGGCATAGTCCTTCTGCTTGTAGTACGCCGAGCCGAGCTCGTTGTACACGAGCGGATCCGTTGGACAGATCGCGCGCGCGTGGTTGATGAACTCGAGCGCTTGCGGCACGTTGTTTGTGCGCAAGTGCTCCATGCCAATGAACAGCGACGGGAGGTGCGAGCCAGGGAAGAGACTCGACGCCGTGCGGTACGACGACAGCGCTTGGTCGCTCTCGTCCTGCGCCGCGAACGAGTTCCCAAAGCCGATCCACGCTGGCGCGAACGTCGGCTCGAGCGTCGTCGCTTTGCTGCAGTGATGCAGCGACAGTGTTAGCGCTCACACTCGTACTACGGTGCGCGCCAAGCCAAGCACCCGCATGAGCGCACAGAGGACGTACTGGAAGTAGCGCTGCGCAGCTTCGTACTTGTGCACGAGCAAGTAGTAGCAGCCGACAGTGTACCACGCCGACGCTTTCTTCGGATACACGTCCACCTAGCGAGCGCGCCACCGCGTGAGCCACACAGGCCATCTGCCACAGTTCGCATGTGCCTCGAACGACCGACGTACGAGTTGAT
Source organism: Globisporangium parvum (assembly GCA_023333885.1). Lineage (NCBI taxonomy): Eukaryota > Oomycota > Peronosporomycetes > Pythiales > Pythiaceae > Globisporangium > Globisporangium parvum. The sequence goes on from JAASFT010000312.1 coordinate 7,658, forward strand.
GGGCGTACTGGTACAGCTCACGCTTCTTCCCGAGCTCGACAAGCGTCGCGACAAGCACAGTGACAACGCGCGAGTTGAACGGATCTTGGTCGCGCACACTAGCAACGCAGAGAGCGCAGCCACGGCGTCTCAGTGCCGACTGCTTCCAGGAGACACCAACACGGATGATCGCCAAGCCTCGCACCTCTGGCAGATCTGATGCGCGCGCTGGATGTCGTGCTGGTAGTAGAACGTCTCGGCCTTTGCAATGCTCTGTATGCGTAGAGCCGTAGCAGCAGTGCCAAGTACAGGCGAGTGAGACCAAGCGCTCAGTCTCGCCACAACGTCACAGCGTACGTACAAGATCGAGGTTGCTCGCCATGCCAAACTTCTCTTCCATTTCGCTGAACTTGTCGTCGACCGACGGCGTTGGGTCGTACTGAGGCAGCCACCACCGTCAGCAGACGAGCATCAGCCTTCTGTCTATCTGTCCACGAGCCAATGGAGCACAGGCAAGACGGACAGATGGACCAACCTTCCCGACGTGGCTCTGGTACAGCAGGCGCACGAGACCCATCTCATCCGCAGAGAAGTTCAGCGACGCCAACAGCTTCTTCTCGTCTGCTGCCGACAGCATCTGCTTGTCGACGAGGTGGAAGAACGCCTACAAGTGCGCACGCAGCGATCGAGAAGGGAGTCCCAGTGCTGTGAGAAGTCACACGCACGACCCCAGCGTCCGAGACCCGAAGTAAACGCTCTCGCACGAGGACGCTCGTACCTCCGAGTTGTACACGTCGCACCGGAGCGCAATGCGAAAGTACGTCGCGGCGTTCTCGCGATTCCCCACGGCCTCAAACGTCTCACCCAGGAGCAGTGCAAGTGCCGAGACGACGTTGATCCCACTCGCGTCGTCGCCATCGCAGTCGCTCTCGTAGCGTCTCGCAAACGCCACGATCGCGTTCTCGTCCTCGGGCAGGACCTTCCCCAGCACGTCCAAACACTCTTCCTTCTGCTTGATTGCGAGCTGGAGCGTAGTAGCAACAGACAGACAGTCATTGAGTGAGTGGGTAGACCTTGTGCGAGCAGCTTCATCTACAAACTCAGACATGGCACGACGCACCATGCACTGGCCAAGTAAGAGATGCGCCTTGAGCGTCGTGAGCCGAATCGCGTGGACGTTGTCGATCTGGACCAAGTTTGCCGCCTTGATCGCGTGGATCGCGCGGTGGAACTCGCTGTTGAGGTAGCACGCGTCGGCAAAGAGCAGCACGTCGTGCGCATGCCCTGGCGAGAGCGTGATCTGTAGAACGCACCATCGCATCATCGCGCCATGCGTTAGCACCAAGCGCAGCGTGGCGATCGGAACAGGACAGCGCGGTACGTACGAGCTTGTCGGCGTAGAACAGCGCAGCACCGACGTGGTGGCGCTTGCTGCAGCTCCGCACGAGCTGCCGGAGCTTTGCAATCACTCGATTCGGTCCGCTCGATGGATGCACGGGCGGCGGCGACGCCACGCCAGCACTGCGCGGCTTGCGGCTCTTGCTGCTTGTGCGACCCGTAGCGGCTGTCGGCGTGCTGCCGTTCACGTTGCTGCTGTAGCGCAGACCCAACGCCTTCGTGTCACTGCCACTTGCGCGCTTCCAGTCACTCGCGTCGCCGACTGGCGACTCTTCGCACGGGTCGAGCGCTTTCGCGCGCACGCCTCGCTGCTGCTGATAGTACGAGCTCATGACACTGCGTGCAGCTGGCGGTGCTACTGCTGCTGCTGCTGCTGGCGTCGCGATGGGGATCAGAGGGTCGAGTCGTGTATCGCGCTCAACGTCGCCGTCGGCGTCGTCGCTGCTCTCCTCTTCGTCGATCGTGAGGTCAATGGCGTCGACAAAGACGCCGCTGGCCGGCAGTCTATCGATAGACCCGGCGACGCGTCGCTTCCGCTTGCGCAGCCGTTCGAGCGCAACTGCAGGTGCACTGCTACTCGTGCGAGTGCTGCTGCCAGTCGACGGACCGACGGGCGTTTGGAAGAGCGACGCTTGCGCGAATGGCGACGACGACGACGATGATGATGATGCGGATGGTGGCGGCAGCTGGTGTGCCGACGCGCTGCTGCTGCAGCTGCTGTGGCGAGACGCAGCAGCGAGTCGACTGTGCGGTGTCAACGCACTGTCTGCTGCTGCTCCTGACGTCGCTGTCGGCGTCATGAACGGATGCGACATGGCCTATGGCGCGATCGGCGCTTGCTCGTGTGTGTTCGATGCGCTGTGAGAGACAACCTGCCGCGGCTCTCTGCTAGATCACCACTTGCGCGTTCGCACGCTTGTGTGTCAGTCAGTGCGCGGTCGTCGCTCGCTCGCTTGTCTCGACCGCGAATGCTCCGATCGGCTCACGCCACGCTCGCACAAGTGCTGCGAGTAGCGTCTCTGCGGGCTGGTCTCTTGGGCACGCTTGAGCGTCAAAGGATGCGCAAACTGATCTAGTGCAGCCGCTTGCTCTTGCTTGCTCCCGTTCGCGAGGACGTCTCTGCTTCGTTCGTGGCGCTCGCGCTGCTGCTGTCGCTGCCTCCGCCTCGCAGCTACTCGATCTCGCGCTTGTGCTGATGCTGATGCTGTTGCCGTGATGAGATTCGGAGCGATTTAGTTTCGTGTATTAGACAGCATCGAGTCCTTCGTTCGAGTTAGTTTCATTGTTAGTTTCATATAGTAGACTGCAAATCAACAGCACTTTGTTTTGATTGTGTTGACCACCTGAACACTATGTAGTGGTCCACATGAGCTAGCTAGCGACTGGCTGCTGCCACAGTCCGTCAGCCGTTACTTGAGACGAAACCGACGTGAAGCGTTGAATGCAACATACATGTACGCATGCACGTCCACATGCGCATTTCACTCACGTGCTGTGCTCGCACATACCCGCGCGCTCGTGCCCGGAGAGCCTGGAGAGGCTGAATACATGCATGCGGTGTGCGATGTGCGTTTCGTTCGTCGCTCGGGCCTTGGCTGTCGCGAGTACCTTCGTCGCACTGGAAGCAGTCGGTGGCCTGCGTGCGTCGGTCGGTGATACAGCGTGCGCGTTGACGTCACACGTGCGCTTGGCGAGGTACCTCTTTATCCTACATGTTGCATAGTAAAACCAAGTGAAAGTCGACTTGCGCCTCGAGCACCAAGCGGCGTTCATATCAGCACTTGCCGACTCGCGCTCTGATCAACACGCTCCTGTTGCTACTCGTCATTCCGCTCTACTTGCTCCGCTCTACTTGCTCTGCTCAGCATCCACCAAGCAGCCACACCAACAACAGCAGACACCTGCAACAGCAGTCGTGATGTCCACTACCACGGCGTCGCCCGAGTCGCCGGCGCTCGCGCGCGTGTGCAGCAGCAGCGCATTGCTCCCGCCGTCGCCCGCGGCGTGGAAAGACTCGGACCGCATCGCACAGTTCGTCGCCAACGTCGCAGGCGGCGTCTTTGTCGTCTCGAGCGTCTTTGGGTACGTCGTCAACGTCACGGTGACGTCGCGTCTCGAGCTGCCGGATGTGCGCGCTGCAGCACAACGCGCGCTCGCAGACGCGCTCCAGTGGCCGTCGTTCGTGCACCCGTGCTGGGCAAACTCGCACGTCGGCGATGCGCTCAGCGAGTGCTGGAGCGTCGTGCGCAGCATGGACTGGGCAGCTACTGGCGGCGTCGCATCTACGGACCTGCACACGCTCGCACAAGTCGCAGCGATGGTCGGGATCTTCGCACTCGCTGTCCTCGCGGTGCGCAAGTACAAGTGGATCGGCTGGTTCTGCTGCCTCCAGCTCGTGGTCGTCGTCCAGTGGCTCGTGGCGCTGTACCAGCTCTCGCGCATTGCACTCTCGATGTCGGTCTACTTCTCGATCAAGCTCGCCAAGTTTGTGCTCTCGACCACGAAGCGTGCGTACGCAAGTGTGTTTGGCGTCCGGAACCGGTACGCCGAGTCGCTGCGGCAGATCATGAAAGGCGCGCGGACGTACGCCGAGTGGGCCAACATGGCCAAGTACCTCGACGCGCTCGAAGCGAAGGAGCACTGGAAGACGACGATCTTCCCCGAGGACCGCGAGCACTGCGACTTTGAGCAGCTCCGGATCAACATGGACAACCTCAAGCGCGCGATCGCCGGCGGGAACATCGAAGAGCTCAAGTACATCGCAGCGGCGTTCGCAATGCGCAACAAGCTCGGGATCGACTCGCCAGGGCTCCACTTGAGCTGCCACTCGGGCACGAAGGTAGTGATCGAAGAGTTCCACGGTCTTGTCGCTCAGGCACTCGACGTCCTTGCGCGCGCGACGCCAGACGAGTTCCCCGTCGACGAGAAAGTGACGTTCTTCCGCAAGCTCAAGCAGTCGTTCGGGTCCACGGCGCTGTGTCTCAGTGGCGGTGGCGCGATTGCGATGTACCACATGGGCGTGATCAAAGCGCTCCTTCAAGCCGACTTGCTCCCGAACGTGATCTCCGGCTCGTCTGGCGGCTCGATCGCAGCGGCGATGACTGCGTGCAAGACGAACGACGAGCTCATGGCCGAGATCCTGCAGAACAACATCTCGACGCGGTTCATTCCCATGGGCATTCGGTGGTTCCCGCCGCTCATGACGCAGCTCGCGCACTGTGTCAAGACGGGCTTCCTTGTCGAGTGCTCAGTGTTCGAGAAGACGACGCAGCACTACTACGGTGAACCGATGCACGCCGAGGACAAAGCGATGTACTACACGTTCCAGGACGCGTTTCGCAAGACCGGTCGCCACGTGTGCATCACCGTGTCCGCGTCAGATGTCACTGGCCACAAAGGGCCGAAGAAGCTCTTGCTGAACCACATCACGTCGCCGCACGTGCTGCTCTGGAGCGCCGTTGCTGTCTCGTGCTCGCTCCCAGGCATTATGAAAGGGAAGAAGCTCATGGCGCGCGACTTTGCCGGCAACGTCGTGCCGTACACGTCGCTCGGCGCGGAGTGGGTCGACGGGAGCATCCAGCACGACTTGCCAATGGAGACAATGGCGAGCTGCTTCAACGTCACAAACTTCATTGTGTCGCAAGTGAACCCGCACGTTGTGCCGTTCGTTGGCGACGACATTGACAACCCGAACTTCCGCAAGAGCGTCTTCCATACGCTCGAGAGCGTCATTGCGGCGGACGTGCGCCATCGACTCAAGATGCTCGCGTTCCTCGGGCTCTTCCCAAAGATCTACGGACACCAGTTCAGTTCGTACTTCAAGCAGAACTTCTCGGGGAACGTCACGCTCATTCCAGACTTTGTCTTCCTCGAAGCGATTGGGATCAAAGCGATCCTGAACCCGACCGTCGAAGACATGGACCGGTACCTCGACGGCGGCCAGCGCTGCGTCTGGCCCAAGCTCCAGTACATCCGTCACTTGTGCGCGATCGAGAAAGCACTGGACCGCACGCTCGCGCACTTGGTCGGCGAGACAGTCGTGCCGTACACGAACTGGCTCAGTCCTGGGACAAAAGTCGACGCCGACGACATTGCGCGCGCGTGAGTGCAGAGCAGACGTACATCTGAATGTCTGTGCACACACGCACACACACATCGTTGTGCGTTTGCGCTCTGTAGAAGGAGACACGATGCGTCGGATAGAGATCATAGAAACGGTGCGTATCCAAAGTGCAAGCAAGCGCTTGAGCGGGGAGGTTGCGCGTGTAGCAGTCACAGCAAACCCTTCGCCTGACGTGTGGCATTCAACTGCACATCGAAGGTCTCGACTACCACCACGAGGACCAACGCAGCTTCTTTGCCAGCTTGCATGACGCTGTGGTGACAACAGGACCTGCCGCGACATCGTCGCCTGAAGCCCTCGATGCGACATCGTCGGCACTGACGCCATCGGGGCTGGTGCGCGCACTGTCGTTGGCATCGCCTTCAGCATCAACACTGTCGTCGTCGTGGACATCGTCGCAGTCGTCGCCGTCGTCGTGGACGTGCACAGGAAAGTCAGTGTATCCGACAGATCCCTTCTTCGGGTCCCAGTACACCTCGTACGACGCGTCCGGGTTGAGCGGCAGGTCGCGCTCGAAGCGCTCGGCGAGGTCGGGCGTGCTGATGTAGGCGCGGCCGAAGGAGACCATGTTTGCTGCGCCGCTGCGAATCGCACCCTCCGCAATGTCGCGCGTGTAGCTGCAGTTCGCGAGCACCGTGCCTTTGAAGTGTTTCTTGGCGTCGAACGCCGTGAGCAGCCGGTCTTTGTCGTGATACCCAAAGCCAAAGCCGTCCATGATCGCGAGGTACGCCAAGCCGTGACGGTCCAGCCGCTCCATCACGTACGAGTAGAGCTCCGCAGTGCCGGGCGATCCCATGCCGCCGTACGCGCCGTTAGGCGAGAGACGCACGCCGATGCGGTCTGCGGGCCACACGGTCTTGACAGCGTCGACGATCTCGAGCAGGAACCGCGCGCGGTTCTCGAACGAGCCGCCGTATTGGTCCGTGCGCTGGTTCGTCACGGTCTGCAGGAACTGGTCCACGAGGTAGCCGTTCCCAGTGTGGATCTCGACGCCGTCGAAGCCCGCGGTCTTGGCGAGCGCGGTGGCGCGACGGAAGTCCTCCACGACGCCCGCGATCTCGTCCGTCCGGAGCGCGCGCGGCGTCTCATGCGGTACGTACTCGCCGAGGCTGTTCTTCGTGAAACGATTCGGACCGGCAGGCATCGCGATCGCGGACGGCGCCACGAGCTCGCGCTTGGCGTTGAAGCTCGAGTGTCCCTGGCGACCCATGTGCCAGAGCTGCACGAAGATCGTGCCGCCACGCGCGTGCACGCGGTCCACGACCGTCTTCCACGCGGCTGCGTGTGCGTCAGTGTAGAGTGCAGGCGATCCGTACCAGCCGTAGCCCTGCTCGGACACGGCGGTGGCCTCGGCGATGATCAGCCCGGCGCCGGCGCGCTGTGCGTAGTACACCGCGCTCATCTCGGTTGGAGCGCGCGTGGCCGGGTCAGCGCGAGCGCGCGTGAGTGGCGCCATCACGACGCGGTTCTTGAGCGTGAGTCCATCGCCGAGCGTGAGCGGCGTGAAGAGCTTGTACCCGGCGGTCGCTGCTGCGGCTGCAGTCCTGGTTGTAGTTGTCTTCGTTGGTGGGGTCTTTGTTGTTGTCGTTGTCGTTGTTGCCGCTGCCTTCGTCGTTGGTGTCGTTGGCGTTGGGGTTGGCGTTGCTGTGATGATGGAGGGGTCAGCGGTGGTGTCGGTGGTAGTAGTGGCGGCAGGCATCGTCGTTGCTTGGTTTGTTGCTTGGTATGTGCGCGTGTAGTTGTGGCGCTGAAGGGCGAGTGGTTGTGCGCTCGCTGGTGAGTTGCGGAATGCGTCGAGGTGAGCTCGGAGAAGGCACGACGGACGGTGTTGTTGTCGATGTGGTGTGTCCGTGTCGGTGCTGGATTCAGGACGACACGCAGCAGTGAGCGCGTGCGCGAGTGAGCGCGCGAGCGATCATGCTGTGTCTGGTGCGACCGACACTCCTCGTTCGCTCGGAGTAACCATCGCGCGGCAGCGCCGATTACTCGGTGATTCGTTGCAGCACAATTGTGTCGCTGGTATGTACCGCTTTGTCGCTTGGCACTTAGTGCGGAATATGTGTGTGTGTGTGTGTGTCCTGGTTCAGTTTGGGTCGGTTGCTTTTGGCATTTGCGTGCATGCAGTGAGTGGTTTGTGTGAGTGGGTGAGCGGGTGGGTCATTTCGACGAGGTGTCTCGTTTGTGCTGCTTGCTGCAGCGACGGTGGTTATTCATGGGAGGCATCTAGGACACTTGTACTTTGCCAACCCCCCAACCCAACCCAACCCAACCCAACTCATACACGGGCAACCCCCACTCAAGACACACAGAGCACGAAAAGCACCCAAGTGAGCAAGACCGGCAAGACACCGAGCGCAGCATGACTGCTACGACCGTTCCGACGCGTGCTCCTGCAGATGCGCTTGCGCCATCGCACCGAGCCGCCGCGCTTGCAGTGCTCACACAGCCAGCGCTCTGGCGCACGATCACGTCGTGCATGGGCGGCTGGCCGTTCCCGCTCTACCGCTTCTGGACACTGCGCGTGGCAAAGTACACGCTCCACACGTCGTTCCGAGACTGGGTGCCGAGCGAGTTCCCACAGCAGCGCGGTGCTGTTCCGCAGGTCGCGATCATCGAGAACAACCTCGCAATGTTGCAGCTTGCGTACGCCCAGAGCAAGCTGCTGATCGAGACAGCCACAGCAACAGCAGCAGTAGCAGTAGGCGATCCGAGCTCTGCAGCGCGTTCGCTGCTCGACATGCGCTACGCCATGGTGTGCGCTGTGCACTACAGCCGCATCGAGGTCCTGCACTGGCTCATTGAGACGCACGCAACGGATGGAGTAGCAACACCGTGGGCGACCGAGTCCGACGTGATGGCGAGTGCGTTCCACCGCCGCGACTTTCAAGCGATGGATGTACTCTATAAGCGCTGGCCACGCGCGCAGACAGCGATCCCGTACCGTAACATCAAGCACGCGGTGTGGGATGACGACGTTGCGCTTGTCAAGTGGGTGTACGACCGTGGCTACGAACTTAGCGAGCAAGGGAACTGGCGCATGAAGCACGCGATGGACCACGCTGCGTCGCTCGCAATGCTTGAGCTGCTGTACAACGGCGTGCGCACCGACGTGCACTGCTCGTGGCGCGCGATGGAGAAAGCAGGCAGACTCGGCGACTTCGGGATGCTGCGGTTCTTGCACGCGCACCAGTTGGGCGGCTACAACTATCGCGCGGTCGCGTACGCAGCCACGCACGGGCGCTTGGACATTCTCAAGTTCTTCAACGAAGAGGTCGAGATGCCGTGGGCGTCGACGGAGTACATGGATGTGGCTGCGACGCACGGCCATCTCGACGTCGTCGCGTACCTGCATGCAAACCGCACAGACGGATGCACGACTGCAGCCATGGACGGCGCTGGTGTGAATGGTCACATCCAAGTCGTCGAGTTCCTCCAGGAGCATCGAACTGAAGGCTGCACAGCGAGCGCAATGGATGGTGCTGCGACGAATGGCCATCTCGCAGTTGTCAAGTTCCTCCACGAGCACCGCACAGAAGGCTGCACGGCTGCTGCAATGGACGGCGCAGCGGCAAATGGCCACCACCACGTTGTCAAGTTCCTCCATGAATGCCGTGCTGAAGGCTGCACGAAGAGCGCAATGGACCAAGCTGCGACGAATGGCCACCTCGCAGTTGTCAAGTTCCTCCATGCACATCGCGCCGAGGGCTGTACGACAGCAGCAGTGCATACGGCAGTGATGAAGAGCCACGTCGATGTCGCGCGGTTCTTGGCAAAACACCGCACCGAGGGCGGGACGCCGCTGTCCATCGACACTGCTGCGAGACGCGGATGGTGCGATGTCGTCGAGCTCTTGCTCGCGCACCGCCGTGGGAAGGAAGGCGGGTGCACCAAAGCAGCGATCGACAGCGCTGCGAGCGCTGGACACGTCGATGTCGTTGCGCTCCTGCACGAGCGCAGCACCGTCGGCTGTACGGCCAAAGCCATGGACAGCGCTGCCGCGCACGGCCACCTCGCAGTTGTCGCGTTTCTCCACGCACATCGCGTGGAAGGGTGTTCGTTCAGAGCTTTGACGAACGCTGCAGCAAACAACCACTTGGACGTCGTCGAGTTCCTGCTTGCGCATCGCACGGAAGGCTGTGTGTCTGACGCACTGGAGGCAGCGATCGCAGCCGGTCATCACGACATCGCAGCGTGCTTGCAAAGCGCTCTTCCAGACGACGATAGTAACGAGAACGGTGGCGATGATGATGGTAGCGATGGCGACACTCCAAGCGCGTTCTGGCAGTAGCGAGAGATAGGCGTGTGCAGTGGCGTGCACTGACTGCCGCAGAGGACCGCACATGCGTGGTGCTGCTCTTCTGCGCGACGTTCGGCGTCGGCTCCATGAGCTTCGGTGCGATCTTTGCTGCACCTCATGATCAAGCACGTCGCGATTGAGCTCGTTCTCCGATGGCGCAAGTGCTCACACCAAAAGGTCAACACACATCTTGGCGCGTCACGTGTCTTGCTTTTAGCACTATCCGAAATTGATCCAAAGCAAAACAGATTCGAACACTCTTCTGCAGGATGCTGTCAAAAGTGTACATGAAGTTGTGCACTTGAGTCGCGAGGATTGGCTACGATGCGATGACGCGCCGCGCTTGCAACGGCGGAAAACATCTGGACACCCTCGCAACAGCGCCTGTCACTCTTTCTAAAGCATACTCAAACCAAGCTGAGCGCGAACGGCAACAACAACCTCTCGCTCGCTCGCTCGACGCACTCTCGCTCGACGCACTCTCGCTTTCGCTCGTCCAGCAACAAGAGGTCATCGCTCGCTCGTTCGCTCTCAGTGGGAACCCCGTCACTACTACGATGCTCCAGTCGCCTGCTCCGAATGCCCCCGTCGCTGCGCCAAAGGACCTCGCGCAGCTCGTGGACGCGATCGAGACCGAGCTCGTGCACAACGACCAGCAAAAGCACTTGCCACTGCACAAGAAGTCGAACCTCCAGGCTCTGCTCGAGTGCGTCTACGTGTCTGTTTGATTGTCGAATCGCTTGCAACTGAGACCTCAGTCGTCGATCGTACTGACACCTTTGCGATGCTTCGTACAGACACTACGAGCCAAACCGCGACGAGCTCGCGCAGTTTGCGCACTTTGACACGTCGCGCAACTACACGCGGAACCTCATCTCGACGGACCACGAGACGTACGCGCTCATGCTCATTTGCTGGAACCGCGGCAAGTACTCGCCGATCCACGACCACCCGAGCGACGGCTGCTGGGTCAAAGTCATCCAAGGCTTTGTGCACGAAGTGCGGTACCAAAATGACGGCGCTGTGCTCGCAGAGACGGCAAACACTGTGCTCACGTCGGGCGTGACGTACATGGACGACTCGCTCGGACTGCACAAAGTCGGGAACCCGCGCGACGACGTCGATGCGATCACGATGCACCTCTACGCGCCGCCGTACGAGAAGTGCCGCATCTGGTTCGACCCGAGTGACGCTGCAAAGTCGTCGGTCGCAGTCTCGAACTACTACACTGAGTTTGGACAGAAGATCGAGTACTAGGACGGCCGCTCATGGCCGGTGTACGCGTGCTCGTGTCTATCTATTCCTCGTTGTCTACTGCTGCAGCTAACACAGATATCATCATCACACATCCATCACACGCATGTGCACTGTGCGTGAACACCTCGTCTTCCAACATGGGTCTATCGGCTGTGTTTGACCAAGTGCTCTTGCGAATGTACTCTATCCTAGCTATCTCCTGCTGACCTATCTACCCTGGCTGGACCAAACTGAAGTCGCTCGGCCGCTGACGACGCAGCGCACGACATCAGTTCGTCAGTCGTCGAGGTCCGGAGCGTCAGACGCTGCGAGCATCGCAGGTCGCACAATGTCCATGTCCTTTGGCGAGTCGACGGCTGGTGCTGCGCCACTTGCCGATGGCGACGGGGTCAATGGTGGAGCAACTTTACTCTTGCCCGAGTGGTTCGAGACCGTCTCGTGGTTGCTCTCGGTGTCGCGTCCGATCATGCTCTGCCACGATCGGACGTTCCCATGGAGCTCTTGCATCACGGTGTTGTACTCATCGATCGCAAACGCCTGTCCAGCTGTCTCGAACAGCGGCGTCGCCAGCAGCGTGAGGAACGTCACTTGGCTCTTGGGCAAGTTTGCGAGCCGTCGGTCGCAGAGTGGCGAGACCGGGAGGTTGTGCCGCTCCTCAGCGTCGCCTTGCCGGAAGAACTCTTCCGAGATCCGGTTCGCCCAGACTTGGTGATACGGAAACGGCTTCGCCGTGTGTCCGAGGTCCGAGAGCATGAGGAGCGTCTCCATAATGAGCGTCACTTCGAGCCCGCGCGTCTCTTCCGACACGGCAAACTTCTTGCTCTTGAGCTTCGAGATGTGGGGAAAGTGGCGCGAGAGGTCCGTCGCGAGGACCATCTGGATGATGAGCTTCCGGATCTCGACGCGGACGTTCAGCGTCATGTGCGCAAAGATGTCAAACTTGTCGTGCGAGAGGATGCGGTAGAGCTCAGCAATGTGCATGCGCTCGAGCACCGAGTCGTCGCTGTACGTGATCGCGAGCTTCGATCTGGTCGCAATGAGAAAGCCGTTCGAGACTCCTGGGTGGCTTATGTCGTGTGCTGCTGCCGCGACGAGGCCGACAAAGAACGTCCGGTCATCGACGTCGAGGTTGAGCCGTCGCAAGTAGAAGTTCATGTCTGCGACGACTGCACCAGCGTGGCTGTTTGAGCAGCGAGCACATCGAGTCCGTGTCAGCCAGCTTGCTTATGGTCAGCCACACACACGCAACATCTCTATGGCCGAGCAAGGACGTACAGGCAGTTGTGGTACGGATTGCGCTTGAAGTAGTGGTTTTCAACGGTGCCGATGAACCCTGCGACCTTCTTCATGTCGAGTGACAGGCGCGCCGCGAGCGAGTTGAGCTCGACGCACGTGATGAACACGACCTGGAGTGGCGAAGCACAGCGCTGCTCGATGTAGAACATGTCGACAAAGAACTGGTCGCGGAGCGTCGTGAGGAGCCAGTGCGAGAGGTCTTCACTGTCGTCGTGGAGGTCGCTCACGAAGAACTGCGAGATGAGGTCGCTCGAGTACCGCTCGCTCGAGTCCATATTGTAGCTCATGCGGCGCGAGTTCGCAGCTTGGAGGATCTGTCCTGGCACGGATGACTTGCGCACACGACGATCCGAGAAGAGGTTCGACGACGCGCGGTAGAACCCTGGCGGCGGCTCTTTGAACGCCATCATGTGGAGCCAGCCCTGGACTTCGTCCTCGTACTCGGCCATGGTCGGGTCGAGGCTCACTTCAAAGAGGTCTTCGTTCGTCACGAGCGCCGTGATGATCTTGTCAATGTCCTTGCGCTCGTCGCCTGTCATCTTGACTTTGATCTGGCACAAGATGCGCAAGATGTCGCCCATTTCGTAGTGGAGCTGGTAGTTGAGCTTCCCCGAGAGCTCTTCCTTCATCTCAACGTTCTGGTTGCTCAAGCGCCGGTTCTCCGTTGCGAGGTTCACGGAGCTGAGGAACTCGCTCCGACCGCTCAGTTCGTTCTCCCACACGCCGCGAATGAGCATCACGATGATCATGACAAAGACGCCGAACGTGCTCCAGCGCACACCTGTGTCGCTGTAGTACACAGCCGAGACGACGAGCGTCACGACGACGAACTCACAGCTCACGAAGCAAAAGTACGGGAACTGTAGCCGCAGGAGACACGCTGCTGTGCTGATTGCGAGGAGCAAGAAGAAGTAGAGCGCGTCAGCAAAGTCGTTGCTCAGCAACTGCACGAACTCGCTGTCCGCAGTGTGCGTGCTCGGCGCGAACTGGTCCACGAACGACAGCTCCTGGTCGATGCACGCGACCATGATCGCGACGACAGGGATGAACACGAGGTGGAAGTAGAACACGATCAGGAGCTCCGTGGGGTCGAACCAGAAGCGCTCGAACTGCGTCTCGCCGCGGCGGCGCCAGAGATGGAACGCGCACACGACTGCTGTCGTGTACAGCATGATCGTGATGAACACAAAGACGCTCAGGTCAAACCACGTGTGCGGTGTGTGCGACGGCCGCGCTGTGCTCACTGCGGCACCGTTCTCAGCACTATGGCGCGTCTCGAAGTAGTGCGCCGTGGCGCTTGTGATGCGCTCGAGTCCGCCGTGCACGCAGAAGACCGATGCGACCGCGACAAGGCAGACCATGTGGATCGCGACGTACCGCTGCTTCTCGTGGCGGTAGTACGTCTGGAACTTGAGCTCGACGTCGCGGTCGAGGAAGTAGCAGAAGAGCGGGTGCATGTCCTGCTCGCGCGCTGGGAGGAGCTGACCTGTGACTGATCGCTTCGGCGCGACTTGCATCGAGCGCTTGCCCATGAGGATCGACGACGACAGTGAAGGTTTGAGCACGCTCATGACGGACGAGGAGGCAGTGAGGCGATCAGTGCGGTAGCCGAAATGTAAGCGGTGATGGTCGATGCAAGCTGCGCGCGTGCGTGCGTGTTTGCGCTGCTCCGGCGCCAGCGCCAGCTGTCCTGTGTACCGAAGAGCAGGAGCGAGAGCGCATCGAGCGCTGCGGACGCGAACACCTGTCGCGCACGGGCGTTGACGAAAGCGTCGGTATTTTTACGCACCTTCGAGCGACTCGTTCCGCTCGATCTCCGTTGGTTGCCTTCAGTGTGTTCACTCCGCGTCCGATCGAGGTCCGTCGAGGTCCAGACGGTTGCGCTTTCATACGATTGATGCCACTTGCTCTTGAACACAACCAGGCGACCTCCGTGTGTGTCTGCTCGCCGCCTTGGAGCAGAGAGCGAACTTGGCAGGACGAACTCAACACAGCATCAAGCCGAGACTCATACCTGATCGCAATCTGAGTAGCTATACTCGCGACCACAGCTTGCCGACGGCACAATGTCGTCAAGTGTGAGAGAGATGATCGTTTCAAGGGCATCATCCTGAGACGCCGAGCGAGCGAGTTCTCTCACGCCTTGTTCACTCGCGTGGACGCGATACAGATCCTGACGATGTTGTCATACATACCGAGAGAGAGAGAAAGCGAGAGAGTGGCTGACGGTCCGAGGTGTTGCAGAGTCCGAGAGAGAGCTCGTATGTGAAGCGTGGTCGCGACAAGACTTGTCGTGGACGCGGCGGAGAGGAGGCGAAGCAGACGTCTTGGCCAACGTACTTGCATGCCTATATTTGCCATTCTGTGCATGCTGCTTGTACATTGTGCAAATTTATTGTAACTATCCTGTTCAGAACCTGCAATTTCTTGACGCTGAAAGAAGCGGTCACACCCGCTCGCTCCATCGCCGTCGTCGCTGCGTGCTACCTCTCTCACTCGCTCTGTCTGTGCACGTACGCCGCCGCCGCCGCAGTCGAGACGCTTGCCGACGCACACACGTACACGCACACGCACGCGCGCGATCCTCCACACACACAGAGCTAGGATGGCAGGTCGCTGTTACTACGAAGTGCTGAGCGTCGAGAAGACTGCGACGGACGACGAGATCAAGCGCGCGTACCGCAAGCTCGCCATTCGCTACCACCCAGGTGCGCACGCTACGATGCATCACAGCGCGACGGTTGAATGCGCATGCATGCACTCTTGTGTGCTCATGTATGCTGACGATGCAGTGGCTGTGGGATATCGCAATGCGTGGACTGACAGACAAGAACCTGGACGACAAGGAAGCGGCCGAGATCAAGTTCAAAGAGATCGGCGAGGTGCGCGTACTGCAGCTCCATCTCCCGACGGGTATGCATACGTATGCGCATGTCGATACATTGCTGCTCACGCTTGTGTGCGGACTGTGTGTCTACGTACTGCAGGCGTACTCGGTGCTCTCGGATGAGACGAAGCGGCGCCAGTACGACCGCTTTGGCAAGAGCGCAGTGAACGGCTCAGCAGGCGGTGGCGGCCATGGCCACGGCATGAACAACTTCCACGGCCAGGACGCAGAAGAGATCTTCCGGACGTTCTTTGGCGGCCAAGACCCGTTCTCGATGTTCTTTCAAGAAGGGCTCCACGGCGGCATGGGCAACGCGTTTGGCGGCCAGCGCGTGCACGTGACGCAGTTCGGCCCAGGCTTTACGTTCACTTCGTTCGGGAATGCGCCAGGCATGCGCGGCGGCGGGGGTCATCCGTTCCAGCGTCGGCGGTGCGTCCTCAGCAACTTCGTAGCGTCGGCGAAAGTGCACGGCAGGGACAGACTGACTGATTGACTGGCTGACTCTGTCATGCTCGTGCATATCTGTGTGTATGTGCAGTGGCGACATCAATCAAGGGCCTGGTGGTGCACGGCAGCAGCAGCAGCAGCAAGCAGAGCCCGAGTCGCGTCTTCGGATCGGCGGCGGGAACTTCCTGCTCATTCTGTTCCTGCTCTGGATCATGGGCGTACCGATCAGCTACCTCTGGATAGCGCTCATGCTCACGAGCTATCTCGGCGTTGTGTAGCAAGCGATGGGCTGCGCTCACATGGCGATTGAATGAACAGCCGACTGAATGGACGCGTGGGTGGATGCCGATGACGGGAATGTGCATATGTGCACGCACACGCAGGCTCGAGCCTGCACGCATGAGCAGCGCCGCACATGAGACCACGGGTCGTGTGACTTTGACATCCACGAAGAAGAGTTTGAGCTCTAGCCGCCCAGCGCAGTCACGACGAGCGGACGGACCTCTCAA
>JAASFT010000313.1:0-23840 GCA_023333885.1 Globisporangium parvum
GCGACCGTACTCGACCATGCACACGGCGCGCGAGTACTGGTCTTTGTGCAAGAGCGTGAGCGTGAGCTTCTTGCCATTGAGGTGGTCTGCGAGCCACTTCTTCGCTTCGTCGCCGAACGGCTGGCCCGCATTGCCAAACTTTGCGGTCTCGGGCGTATCGATCGCAGCGAGCCGCACTTGTAATGTATGCTCCGACGCTTTGCCGATGTACGACCCGGCGCCGCGCCAGAACGGGATATGGCGCGC
The DNA here is from genome assembly GCA_023333885.1 of Globisporangium parvum. Classification (NCBI taxonomy): domain Eukaryota; phylum Oomycota; class Peronosporomycetes; order Pythiales; family Pythiaceae; genus Globisporangium; species Globisporangium parvum. The sequence goes on from JAASFT010000313.1 coordinate 247, forward strand.
GCGGAACGTATCGCCGTCGTTGTAGCTCACGCCCACTGCTGTGATCTGGCGCTCTTGGTAGAAGAACTTCATCGGAATGTCGTCGACAGTCGAGAAGCGGCGGAACGGCTGCCGCAGCTTTGGCAGCAGCAGTCCGACGCAAATGCCTGCGACAAACGCGCCGAGCACGTGCGCTTCATGCGGCAGCGTGCGGTAGTACGCCGTGAGCTCCCCGCGGCGTGCGTCGCACTGCGTCTGCGCTTGAAGCAGCAGCGCCTGCCAGTCGACGCTCGGGATGCCGCCACCTGCAGCCATGCTTTTGAGCTCATCCGCAGACTTGTCAAGAGCGCTTCGAGTGGACCACGCCATGCAATTTGCATTGCGATCTTCGTCACAAGCAAGACGACAACGACAACAGCAACAACTTGCTCGAGTTGCAAGCGTCCGAGCGAGATGCGCTTGATCGAAGCAAGGCACGAGTGTATGTGTGTACAAAATCTAAGCTGCTCTTGACCAAACGAGTGTTCGCACGAGAGCATGCACTGCGAGCAACAGCAGCACCACCACCACCACTAGCGACTGCCTGCGTGTCCGCCAGTCTACTTTCGGCGCTTGAACTTGGACTTGGACTTGAACGCACTCGTCTTCTTGGCGTGCTTCTTGAAATTTGTGATCTTCTCTTTGAACTCGAACGGGTTCTTCTCACTCGCGCCACGCGCCTTGGGCTTTGGCTTTGGCGCGCCGCTGCTCTCGCGGTCCATGTCGACGTCAAAGCCAGTCTTCGGGCCGTGGCTGCTCTTTGCAGCCCGCGCTTTCTCGCGCTTCAGCCGCTTGCGCTCGTGCATCTCAGCAATCGACTCCTCCTCGCGCTCCTTCGCAGTCAACTGACTCGCTTTCTTCGCGTGCTTGGCTGCGGCGGCAACGTGCACTGCAGCAAAAACCTTGGTGCTCTTCTTCCCGCCGCGCGACGCGCCGTCGTCGTCCGAGTCGTCCTCTGCGCGCGCGTCTGCGAGCATGCGCTCCTCGCGCTCGCGGATCTCAAACAGCCGGCGCTTCTTGTGGCTCATGAGCTTGAGCTTCTTGGCGCGCGACATCTCGGTTGTCTCGGCCTCGACGTCAATGCCCTGGCGCTCGATGCGGTCGACCTCGGCGTTCTCCGCCACGCGCTTTTTCTCTTTCTCCGACAGGAACCACGTGCGCGCAGGACGCGACGCGATCTCGTCTTCGTACTTGAGCATGTTGCTCGCCTTTGCCGCCTCTTTCTCGGCCTCGCGCATGCGCTTCTCGAGCGTCTCTTCGTGCATAATGAGCTTCACGTCGCTCTGCATGCTCTCGATGCGCGCTTTCCACTGCGCGATCACAGGGTCCGGCACGGCGCGGCTCTTGACAAAGCCGTGGCAGTGGCGCGACACTTGCTTCATGAGCAACCGGCGCGACTCGCTCGTGAGCGTTACCGCACGCCCGTTGCGACCGGCACGCGCGGTACGACCGACGCGGTGGACGTACGTCGTGATGTCCTTTGGCATCTCGTAGTTGATCACAGCGTGCACGCCCTTGACATCGATACCACGCGCGGCGACGTCGGTACACAGGAGGATGTCGACGGAGCCGTCGCGGAAGTTCTGGAGCGCTTCGAGACGCTCCTTCTGCTGGAGGTTCCCGTGGAGCTCCGCAGCTTTGATGCCTGCGAGCCCAAAGATGATCATCATCCGATGCGCGTGCACCTTTGTCTCCATGAACACGATCGTGTTGGTCCGGAACGTCCGCGTACAGAGCGCCAAGAGGATCGCTTCGCGGTCGTCTTCACGGTTCGGACGGATGCGGACAAACTCTTGGACGAGGTGCTTCGCCATGTCAAAGAGCGGGTCGGTGCTAATGCGCACGGGGCGCTTCATCGAGAGACTCACGAGCTGGTCGACCTTGGACGTGAGCGTCGCCGAGAAGAGCATGGTCTGGCGCGCGACTGGGCACATGCGCACGAGCTCGTGCACTTCCTCCGTGAACCCGAGCTCGAGCAGTCGGTCGGCTTCGTCGAGCACGAGGATCTCGAGGTCGTCCATGTGAATGCTCTTGGAGTTGCGCAAGTGGTCGATCATACGACCAGGCGTACAGATCACAACGTCCGGGCGGTTGCGCAGCTCGACTTCCTGCGCCTTGAGCGGCAGCCCGCCGACTGCGAGCGCGCACGTGATGTCAGTGAAGCGCGAGAGCTGCTCGAGCATCGACTGGCACTGCGTCGCGAGCTCACGCACGGGACAGATGATCATCACGCGCGTCGACTGGACGCGGCGCGAGCGGAACTGGAGTCGCTCGAGGATCGGCAGTAGGAACGCAGCGGTCTTGCCACTGCCAGTCTGCGCACTCGCACAGATGTCTTTGCCAGTGAGAGCGATCGGAATCGCGCGTTGCTGGATCGGCGTCGGCTTCTCGAACCCGATCTGCGTGATCGCGCGCATGATCGGACGCGAGAGCTTCAGGTCTGCGAAGGTCTCGAACTTGGTCTTTGCGAACTCCTCGGCGGCGAACGGATCGACGTCGAAGAACGCCTCGGCGCGCTTCTTCTCGAGCTCGTCCGCCATCTCTTCGCGCGACTTGAGCTCCTTCTTGCCGTGCTTGAGCGCGGTCTGGAGACGCTCTTCTTCGACAACGTCGTCCTCCTCGTCGTCGTCGTTGTCGTTGGCGTTTGGATCGTACGCGCCGGCATCGTCGTCGTCGCTGCTGCCTTCGTCGTCGTCATCCGAGCCTTCGTTGTCCTCCGAGCCACTCTTGCCCGAGGCATCGTCGTCGTCCTCTTCGTCCGAGACGTCGCCATCCGCCGCCTTCTGCTTTGCAGCTTTCAGCGCTTTCTTCTCGAGCTTCGCCTTCTTCGCCGCCTCCTTCTCCTTCCGGAGCTTCGCGATCTTCGTCTGGATCGTCGTGCGCTTCGTGCCTTGCTGCATCGACGCTTCGAGCGACTCAATGCGCGAGATCGCCTCTGAACAACCACAAGGTGCGCGGGATCACGAGTCAGAACAGCACGCCCCTAGCGCATCCATGAGCGAGCGCAGCCGGTCACGACGTACTCGTAAAGTCCCAGGACGACCCCGTTGGGCCTGCAAAGCCGTCGGCATCGAACTCAAAGCTCTCGGCAATGACGTTCTCCTTCTTCGTTGCGCGCTCCGCTTCCTGCGCTTGTCTCTATTGAGATCCAAGCACATGCGCGTGCGTTAGTGACCTTGCGTCTCGTACAAGCACGCGCTTGTGCATGGTGGCAAGAGCAGCAGCAGCAGCAGCAGCAGTGACGAACCTTGGAGATGATGGCGTCCTTCATCTCGGCGTCTTCCTCTTCGTCTGAGCTCTCTTCGACGTTCGACAGCTGCGCATTGCAATCATGCAGCCGTACCATTGCACAGTCCAAGAAGAGTGCGCCGCGTCAGTCATGAGCCAACAGACACGCATAAGCAGAGCAGCGGACGCACCTCGTCGTCGGACGCAATTGTCATCATGAAGTCATCGTCGACTGGTGCAGGCGCAGGAACAGCAGCAGTGCGCGCACTTGCTGCAACTGGTGCTGGCGTAGATTTGGCCTTGGACTTGGATTTCGCCATGCTGATCCCGAACGTGCGCGTCGTCGTCGTGCGTCTCTACTCGCTCGCTCGGTCGATCGGTCGATCGTCTTCGCACCACCGCCCTTGCGCGCTTGCTCGTCGAGCGTCTGCCAAGCGATGCACCAAACGACACGCTTTTTGGATGGTTGAGCGAGCCACCATTTACGGCCAATCAATAGCCGCTCTAGCGAAATAGAGGTAAGTGATTCGTTGATATGCATTTTGCAAATATTGTCGCATTATGGACGAATCATGCATTGTATTGTCCTACTGTTCGATAGTGATTCGCTGAAAAGAGCGAGGCATGGCCTCAATTTGAGCGAATCGCCGGCAAGTCGATCTGGTTCAGTTGAACTTGTCGATCTGTGTTTCCATCAACATCAGTCGGACCAACACGTCGAGCAACAGCGAGCGAGCGAGTTACGGCAGTCGCCAAGATGGACCCGCGCAGTCACCAGCAGCAGCACCTTCACGCCCGTGCGTCTTACTCTGCTCAATGACGGTGTGTGTGAGTGTGTCTATCATTGACTGTGAAGCCGTGCAACAGGCTTCCCGACCGATGCGCAAGTGCGTCTGCAGCGGCAGGAGATGGAGCAGCAGCGCCGCGTCGAGCAGCTCGAGCAAGCGCGGCAGATGAACCAGATCTCTCCTGGTGCGTCTGCGTGCTGCGATATGCTTGGCGATCTATGTCTCTGTGAGGCACCGCTGACGCGCTCGTGTGCTGCTGTTCCTTTGCACGTATCTGCAACACACAGACGACTACAACAAGCAGGTGCGTGACGCAACGACTGCGACTGCATTGCGCGCTTCGCAACAGAAGCTAACAACGCATCCGTGTGTGAATGTGCTCGCACAGCTGCATCTCATGTCGTTCTCGTACCTCGCAAACATCATGGCCATGCGAGAGCGCAAGCGGCAGAACGTGCCTGCGTACCACCAGTGCGTCTGCTCAGTGCTGCTTTCCGCGGCTCGACTCGGCGCTGATTGTGGCGTTGCACTCACGCAATGGTTGTGTTCCTGCACCGCGTGCAGACGCAGCATGTACTAGACGAGCACGCGCTTCGACACTCGGTGCCAGCGCAGCACCTGCAAACGAAGAGCTCGTCGCGTGACGTGCATTCCGCCGTGTTTTGTGGGACAGCAGGTTGTACCAGTAGACTCTATTCTATTTTCATCCAATCACACATCGTAGAGTTCCTTTTCTGCGAATCACATGCGACTAAATTGCATTTACAAAACACACGCAAATCCTACACAGTCGCGAAATGGAGCAGCAATGGCGACGACGTGCAGGTCGACGCGCTGCGACTGCTGCAGCCAGTGCAGACCCTCTCGACTCGCGCACTGGCATCTACACGGATCTCCATCACCACACCGTCCGCGCTCCACCAGCGAATGCTGGACACACCGCCACATCTGCGAGCAAGATCGTGCACAAGAGCGCGACTCGTGCCACGGACATGCATGCAAAGCCTCGGTCAGCGCCGCTTCCGCCGTCGCGCTGGAAAGAGCTGCGGCAGTCTGTGCGCATCAAAGCGACCATGGAGACAGGAGCGCGACGCCCCGTTGATGCGAAGATCGCTGACCTGTGCGACGAAGACCGTGAGAAGGTCGCAAAGCTCATCCGCCGCATTGTCGAGGTACGCTTTGTCGTGATGCTTGATCCGTCGCGCTGTGTACCGACACGACACGCATGTTCTGTTGTCTCTGCTCGTGCCGACAGATCGGGACGCTCCAAGAGGAAGCAGAGGCCGAGTTCAGTCGCCAGCGCAGTGTCTTGGAAGCCGAGATCACAGAGCTGCGCGCACAAGTGAAGCGCGACGCAAATGAGCTCGAAGACCTGAGCGATACGCTCAAAGCGACGCTGCTCAAGCTCCGAGACTACCAAGAGCGCGTGCTCGTGCTCGAAGAGAGCAACGAAGCCGAAGTGCAGAGTCGCCTCGAGTCCGAGCAGACGATGGATCTGCTCAAGGTATGTCAGCAAGTGCGAACACGATCACTCGCTGCTCTGACCATGGCTGCAGTCTCCTCGCTAAGCCATTCGTTCGGTCCTCTCGCTCGCTCGTGCTGCCGAATGTCTGTCACTACGGCGCGCAGCTCGAAGTCGAGAAGCTTCGGACGCTCGTGCGAACGCACACGAGCGAGATGGAGCAGCGCGACCGCGACGAGCAGACGCAGTTCAAGCGCGAGCTCGAGCACCTGCAGACGCAACTCCGAGCTGCGCAGGAGGAGCTTTTGCAGGAGCGGCGCGATCGCATTCATGAGAAGCAGCGCGAGCTCGATGAGCGGCTCCAGCGCTCAATGGCAACTGGCGCGGCACAAGCGAGCACCGATGCGACGTTGGCAGGAGGCGTCGTCGTCGATGGCGCTCCCGTCCCAGCGCCAGCGCTGTCGCGACCACCGCAAGAGAGCGTTCAGCACTTGGACATGTCGTCGTTCTTGAACACGTCGATTGAGCTCCCAGATCGCATCAAAGGCATCATGGACGAGTGGAAGCAGCGCATGGAGGACGCGATCGCTGGGTCAGTCCAGAGCATCTCAGATCAAGCAGCTGCCGTCGCAGCAGAGAGCTCTCGTAGCCCTGTTCGCCCGTCGATACCAGCTCAGGAAGTGAACAAGGACGCTCGCGATGCGTCGTCAAGCGGTGAAGATGCAGAACCATCAGCACACACGAGCGCGATGGAGAGGCCACACGCGCATTCGACGCGTCGAAGGCGGCCGACAGTCCAGCTCGATGCAGTCCCGAGTGTCAAGCGCGCGCCGTTCGACAGGTACTTGAGCATCGCAACAGAGTCGGAGCGCGAGAGTGACAGTGAACACGCTGTCGAGCGAAGAGCGACTCGGAGCGACGCCACGGCGTCCGACCGCGCCAGACACGGGGCGAATCAACGCGTCCGAGAGCGCCGTGATCGAGAGCAGTCGAGTCTTCAAGCGCACTCTACTGCGCGCCGCCGCCACCGCAGTCAACAGCCTGCACTACGAGCGCACCGCGTCCAGCATCGTCATCGAGACGTTGAGAGCGACACTGTCGAGTACGACTACGAGGATGACGGGCGACGAGTCCACAACTCGCGGTCAGGTCGTGGAGCACAGCGCCACGTTCACGACGACGACGAGGATGAACCCTACAGCGACTTTGACGACGACGACTATGGAGAAGATGCTGACGAACTGGAGCCAAGCGACGGAGCCGCTCGCGGCGCGTCTCAGAACACCCATCTGCCCATTGTGCTCCTGAACGAGCTCGAAGGTGGTCGTCGTCCTGGTACGAGCGCGAGCTTTAGTAGTTTGTACGAGAGCTCGTTGTTTGACGTCGTCGACGCCATCGAAGAGATGAAGGTGGGTCCTTCGCCCTCCCCGTCATCGCGCTCACAGCGTGGACGCGCTCGCAGAGCGAGCGCGTTAGCAGCAACCGAGCAGCTCGCGCAGGATTCGGATCGAACGTGGGGCCGTGAGATCGCCACTCGAATCAACAACACTCGTGCTGCCGATGCCGCACCGGCGTCCGCTCGCCTCACGACGCTGCTGCTTGGTATCGAAGCTCGCGAGCGCAAACTCGCTCGGTTTGCTCAGCACGACCAGGACGCAGCACGAGCTCATCCGCACGCCAGCCATCGATCCGCTGTGCATGGACACTTTGGTCCAGATGCTGGAGTCAGTGATGTCGATGCTGAGCTCGCGCTGTTTGACCAAGTCAAAGACGAGTACGCGACCGAGCTCTTTGCGTTGCGAGAGCACCAGCAGCACCGAGGACGCGATCCAGACGCCTGGCGCATCGACGACACAGCAGGTGACCCCAACAGATCGCTCGGTCCAGCGCTCTCGCCGCAAGATCTCTCGGTGCGCGACGCCATTGAGCACGACATGGCCGAGCTCTTGCGTCACGACACGGCGTTCGTCCACACGCAGCTGTAGCAACGTCCGTCCACGCACACGATCTACCGAATCCGTCGAGACGAGCAAGCAGCGCAGTGCATTCATTCAAAAAGTCTGCGCGTGTTCGTTCTGTAAAGGCGAGTGTGTGCCTGCGAGCGAGCGAGTGGGTGCGCAGAGCCAGCGTGAGGGCGTTGCCTTTGAAGAGGCGCGCTGACTCGATGACGATCATCGCGACGCTGGAGCAGCAGCTGCAGCTGCGTAGACGGCGCGACACTAGACTTATATAAACACACGACGACGACGCAGCTCGCTCGACGTCGTCGTCAGTCGACAGCGTTGTCACTCGTAGACGCGACAATCGCTCGCGCTTCAACGACCAGACGCCGATCAAGTCTACAGTTCGTACGAGCCGCGCGCAGACTCGTCCTCGTAGTCGGGAAAGTCCTTTGCGCTGTTCAAGTCACTCGCGCCGCTGATCTGGCTCGACTGGTCGTCGTTGTAGCCGAGGTCGTAGCTGTTGCGGTTGCTCCGCGAGCTGCTGTGGATCGACTCGTTGTCGTGGCCCTCCTTCGCACTCAAGTACGAGTCGTTCTCGTTCGCACCTGGCTCCATCGCGCTCATCCAGAGGTTCGTCGCTTCGCTCACTGGCGCCGCAGTCGACTCGTGGTCGCCCGAGTGCTGGCGCGTGTGGTTGATCGAGCCAGGCGACGTCTGCTGGTCATAGAACTGGGAGTACGCAACGCCTGCTGCGATCGCACCGGCTGGCGGCGTGTCCGTCGAGTCCATCTGCTGCTGCATGTGGCCTGGCGCATTCCGTTGTGCACCGTTCGTGGTCGCACCCGCGTAGCCTGGCGCATTGTTGTTGTTGTTGCCGTAGCCAGCGTGCGCACCGGCGTAGCCCTTGTCCATCGACATCTCAAATGGCGACAGCGGGTCGTCGTCTGTCTCGCGCTTGCGGCGGATGAGTACCATCGTGACGCACGCGAGGATCGCGACACCCGCGACGATGCCGCCGACAATCGCAGCGATCGTGCCGCCGCTCATCTTTGAGTCATCGCCTTCGGTGTTTGTGCCCGACGACGACGATGGCGCCGGCGTCTTCGATGACTTGGACGTGCTGTTGTTGCCGCCGGACTTGCTCCCGGAGCTCGAGTTCGGTGCAACGGTACCAGGGTCCGTGTTCTTGCTGCCGTTGTTGTTGTTGTTGTTCGCTGGCGTCTTCGTTGGCGTTGGCGTGTTCGAGCCGTTCGGCGACGGCGTCGACGGCGACGGAGCTGGCGTCGGCGCTGCTGGACCAGTGGACGTTGGGGTCGGCGAGTTCGGCGTCGCAGACGTCGGAGTTGGGCTCGACGTCGGCGATGGCGATGGCGAGGACGTTGGCGGCGCTGACGTCGGTGGACGCGAAGTCGGCGGTGCAGTCGTTGGCGCTGTCGTTGGTGGCGCCGTCGTCGAGTTGGTGTCCGCGAGGAACCGGCGCAAGTTCGCCGTTGGGAGCTCTTGCGTGAGGTCGGCGGCGACGAGGTCTTCTGGCTCGGGGAAACCTGCGTCACCTGCATCTAACACGCGTTAGAACCCGCACACACACACACACGTGACGAGCAGCCAGGCAGGCACATACACGCACGCACGCATGCAGTCACGTCACGCGCGCGCTATGCTTCGTGTCCCCGCAAGTCAAGTCAAGCGATCGAGTGCGAAAGGGAGCGACGTACCCTGTGCGACGGCAGCGAGCGCGGCGCTCATGAGGAGCGCGAGCGAGAGGAGCTTCATGGTCCCGAGTGCGAATGAGCGCGCGTGTGGCGGTGGTGGTGGTGTAGACGGAAGGTGCTGGCGGCAAGCTGCTCGACCTCGTGTGCGTGCGCGCGCGTGTGCTTGAGGAAGCGAGCGAGCGAACGAGGCAAAAGAACTGGTCGCGAAACCTCCGAATTTGGAAATGGAGGGCAGCTGTGGGAGGGAAAAGTGCGGCGATCGCTTTGGAGAGGGCGATGTGCTGACTCTCTCGGATACAATTGTCAAGTCCATTCGTCTGGCTTGCGGAACCCCTCTCGAACGCGATCGCGACGCAAGAACCGGCCAAGCATGTGCAAGCGCTGGGCAGCGAGGTGTTCGTGCGAGTCACCCGCATGATCAGCATCAAGCATCCTTGGTCTCGTCCTTGGTCTCGTCCTCGTCCTCGTCCTCGTTCTCGTCGTCCTCGCTCATGCACGCACACTCACTTACTCGAGCGCTGTCAGTCGATGATGCAAGCAGGTGGCGCCACCTGCTGCGAGACTGTGAGACGAATGCGCCACCTGGGATCGCCGCACACGCACGCGACACCAAGAACTGATCCGCTGTCTAGGCTGACGCCGTCGCCGACAAGCAACTCGAGAAGCGCTGGAGACGACGGCGACACCATCGCGCCATGCCCTTGCTCATACTCGTGTGTTTCCATCGATCCGATCATGCCAAACACATCGGATTAGTCAGCAGCAGCGCGCGCATGAACCTGCACTTTTGCCTTGCTTGCTGCGCTCAGGGTAAGTGTACAAGCAAGCGTACGCCAGTCATTGCGACGCCATCGCGACATGAAGCTGCTGGATCTGTCTGTCCATGGATCCTGCCTGAGGTGGGCATGACTTGAGCGCTCGAAACGACGCGTGCGCACAAACATGGTTCCTTCTTCCTTGCTTCACGCTGCTGCTGTGATCGTCCACCACATTGTCATGCTGCTGCTGTGATCGTCCACCACATTGTCATTGCAATCGAGCATACAATCGAGCGCTTTCGATCGTCGTTGTTGTCGTTGTCGTCGCCGAGCCTTTTCCGACAGTCCACCACCTTCATCCACATGCAGCGCTGTCGTCCACTCGCGCTGACTATGCGTGAATTCAATAATCATCCGCTACTATTCATCCAATATATGATATCAAACTGTCTATTGGTTATGGTATTTGAACTTGGATAGTCTTGAAAGCAAGTATTTTGGATTTTGACAGTATACATTCGTAAATCACACATAGAGCGTCCTTGTATTCCGGACGCTCGCAGCGAGCGTTTGCGCAACGCTCGTCTTGACTCGGATCGTTCCTCTTGGCTCCAAGCTCGTGGACCTGCGGATCGGCAGTGCACCAGCATCGCCATCGCGATCATCTCCAGCGCGAGAGCCGCCACTCGCTGTCTTCGCGCACCAGCTCGCACACACGCACGCACGCACGCATATACTCGCGTGACCCGCAGGTTCCACTCGCGACACACACTTGAGCACTTGAGCATGCTGCGCCGCCGACTGTCTGCGCTCGCGACGTCGCCGTCGTGGATCCGTCCAGGCTCGCACGACTACCTCAAAGACATCCTTGAGAGCCGCGTGTACGACGTGGCAACGCAGACGCCCTTGCAGTACGCACCGTCGCTCTCGAGCGCACTACCGGGCAACTGCAGGCTCTACCTCAAGCGCGAGGTGCGTCCGTCGTCACTACTTGTGCTCGGTTTGCGCTGCACTGCCTCGCATGCACACCTAACGACGCGCTCGTGCCATCTCGATTGCACACGCACACTAGGACATGCAACCGACGTTCTCGTTCAACATCCGCGGCGCGCACAACAAGATCGCGAACCTCACGCCGCTGCAAAAGCAGAACGGCATCGTTGCGATCGCTGCGGGCAACCACTTGCAGGTGCGCAGTGCCTGTCGCCACCTAGCTTTGCAAGCGATAGCGCTCACACACGCAACGCCGATGACACTGGACAGGGCGTCGCGTACTCGGCTGCAAAGCTCGGCGTCGACGCGATCATCGTCGCGCCACTCGGGACGTTGCAGAACACAGTACGTCGCGCTGCGCTCGGTCGTCTCGACTGCTTGGACTCGCGATCCGAGGCGCTCACGCGGTCGTGCCTCCTGCGTCTCTGTGCGTGAGCAGCAGCTGTCGCACTCGACCAAGTGCCAAGCGAAGATCATTGAGCACGGTGCGGACTTTGACGCGTCGCTGAAGGAGGCGTTCCGCATCGCGCAGACCGAGGGCCGGTCGCTCGTGCATCCGTTCGACGACCCGCTCGTGATCGCTGGCAACGGCACCGTTGGCATGGAGATCCTCAAAGAGGTACGCGACTCTCCGTGTCTCTTGTCATCATCGAGGAGTGCGTGCGACTGAGCTTGTCTGTGGGTGCCGACGGTGTCTCGCTAGACTGCTGGGTCGTGGCCCGATGCGATCTTCACGCCAGTGGGTGGCGGTGGCTTGATCTCCGGCCTTGCTGCGTACGTGAAGGAAGTGGCGCCGTCGGTCAAAGTCATTGGCGTCGAGACGGAAGGCGCCAACTTGCTCCAGACGTCGCTCCGTCGTGGCGAGCGCGTGACGTTCTCGACAGTGAACCGGTTCACGGAAGAGGTTGGCGTGAAAGCCATTGGCGAAGAGAACTTTCGCTTGTGCCGCGCGCTCGTGGACGACGTCGTCACTGTCACGACCGACGAGATCTGCGCCGCGATCAAAGACGTCTTTGGCGACACGCGGTCGCTCATGGAGCCAACCGGCGCGATCAGCGTCGCAGGGGCAAAGAAGTACGCGCGCGAACGCGCTGCGCAGAACGAGAAGTACGTCGCAGTGCTCGCCGCTGCGAACATGGACTTTGATCGACTCCGGTTCGTGACCGAGAGGTACGTGCCAGTGCGTCCATGTGTGCGAGGCTACTACTTGCGTCCTGGGACGCTGTCTGAGTGGCATGACACTGACTGGTCCCTGCCACACTCTTGCTGCTGCTGGTCGTCTCTAGATCCGACGACCGCGAGCGATTCATGTCGGTGCGCATCCCAGAGAAGCAAGGGAGCTTCCAGCGGCTGTACAACATCATCTGTACGTCGTCGTCGTCGATCTCGCGCTGTGTGCATCGTGGCGCGACCCTGCGCCATGGCGTTCGTGATCTCACCATCGCTTGCGCTCTGGTGCTGCAGATCCGCGCAACGTGACCGAGTTCACGTACCGCATGAACGCGCAGACCGATGCGGACGCGCGCATCTGGATGAGCATCCAGACGCCATCCGAGGCGGAGTTTGTCGACGTCGTGCGCGCGATCAACGCTCAGGACGGCATGCACGCGACCGACTTGGCGTCGAATGAGCTCGCGAAAGCGCATCTGCGCCACCTCGCAGGCGGACGCGCAGAGGACGTTCCGAACGAGCGGCTCTTTCGACTCGAGTTCCCCGAGCGTCCTGGCGCGCTCAAGGACTTCCTCGACACGCTCGGGTACGTCTGAGTGCGTCGCTACGACTGTGGCTGACTGTCCTAGAATCCGCGTGGGCTTCTCACCACCTTCGTTCGCGACTGCCTCGCTTGCCGCATCACGTCTCCTTTGCCCTCTCTCAGCAACGCAGCGCAGTGGAACGTGAGTCTGTTCCACTACCGCAACCACGGCGCGGACATTGGCCGCGTGCTCGTGGCGTTCCAAGTCCCACCGAGCGAAGACGCGGCGTTCTCTGCGTTCCTCGACCGCGTGGGCTTTCGCTTTGTCGAAGAGACTGGGAACCCAGCGTACACGCAGTTCCTCATGTAGACCCGGACGTACATGCGCTCACGTACAGAGAGAGTGAGAGCGAGCGAGTAGAGCCCCATTGCCATGCCAAGGTGCTTGTGATGACCGCTCTACATGATCTTGGTCGCCTGTGCCAATGGATCGACAGCTCTCTTGACATGCAGACTCCGTCGAGACAGCGCTGCATACGAGTATGCGTAGCGCATGCGAGTGGGAGTGCGTGAGACCCCAGCAAGCGCACGAGCTGAGAAAGCAAGTGCGAGCGATCGCTCGGACCACAGCGAGCTTGCACGTACGTGACGTTAGTGGCGGTCCACTTGCTGTTGTCGGCCGTCGCTCGCGCTCTTTCTCGCGAAGACTCAACTTCTTGGACGACGATGGCGCGAGCGACGTCTTGCGTATGAACGCGCGCTGCTTCGCGAGGTCTTTGAAGCTAGGAGCGTTGTTCGGAGGCGTAGTGCTCGTGGACGTCGACGGCGATGACAAGACTGCGCCTGGACACGTCGCTGTTCCTGCACACGTGCCATGGCAGCCGCCAGTCCCTCCAGTCGTACACGGTCGCTGCACTTTCGACACACGCTTGAACAGCTGCAGATCGCAGTTCATGCGTGTGAGAGAGCCTCGATCGGTCCTAGCCCAGCAGGTAGCCATGGAGCATAGCATGTTGAACGCCGCACCGATGCAGTTGTCGAGGTCCATGAGGACGCACTCGACGCAGTTGGAGATCCAGCTCTAGCGCTCGTGTTGCGTCGAGGCGGCTGGTGGTCACTGAGTAGATCAACGCTGCGCGCACTACTCTGTTCTTCGCGCTCGCTCGAGGCCGTAGCTAGCACGCGCATCAAGAGGAAGCGGGAAGGATGAGATCGTCTAGCTCGCTCGCACACGCAAGCTGCAAGGACTCACATACGCTTGGCGATGCGTCGCTGCACTCGGAGAGGAAGATGTTGCCTGCTCCAGCACGAACACCATGTCATGCGATCATAAGACTCGACTCGACAAGACGGAAGTCCAAGCATGAACATCTTGAGTCGTGCCATGTTGTTGCTGCTGGTGGTGACGATGTCGACTTGGAGGTCGATGCAGACTCTTGCTTGAGTGCGATGCAGACGAGTGGAGCGACTGCAGCGACGCTGCTAGTGTGAGCGCCAGTGCATCGTCTTGCTACTCTCCATAGCCACAGTCACGATCGCCGCGTTCGTGAGTCTCATGGCAATCTCGAGCATCACCCACCCACCTCAGTGCGCATGAGCGTCGCGTACATAGAATGTCGCCTTGCGCATGCGTGTAGGGAAGAGCGGGAGATCAGGTCCAGTCTTCGTGCCTTCGTCGCTCTGGAGCTTCACGCCTGGCGCGAGCACCATGATCTGGAGCCGGGAGTGGAGACTGCCTGCGTCGTCAAAGTAGCGGCCGTCGCTTCTCGCATCGTCATCTGCGTGTGCAATCTGCTCAAGTGAGCTGCCGACGCCGTTCAGTCCAGTCGCTAATGTCACTGGCGGTGCTGTGCTTCGACTGAGTCGGCGCTGTGGACTGAGCCCCGGTAAGAACACAGAGTTGCTGCAGTGGTTAGCGCCACTCGGATCCAAGTGACTGTGGCGGTGGTGGCTGTGCTGGTGCTGGTGTCCTCCGCGCTTGATCGCAAACTCGACTTGGACTGGCTTGTTGTTGTCGAAGAACGAGGTCGCTGCGTTCTCTTCCTGGTCCTGACCGTCGTCGTCCTCTTGCTGCTCTTGGTCACCACTCGCATCGTCTGGGGACCACGCGACGTCGTTGCCTGCCGAAACGCGCCGCCGCCACCCTCCAGCGCTCTGAGTCTGCGCAACCGTGCTACTGCTGTCACACTTGGTCTTCCCCTCGTCTGGATCGGCAGTCGAGCCGTCCTTCCTGTTCCCATCGCCACTTGACGCCTTCTCTCCACCATCTCGCTTCGCTGGCGCGCTTGGAGCTCCGACTGCTGACATGCGATGGGCGTTCTTGAGCAGCAGCATCGCTTTCCGAGGCGACACGCGCGGCGGTGGAGCTGTGCTGTACACGACACCTGGTGCATGCTCATGGCCGTCTTTGGTCCAACTCGCATCATGCAGTGGCCCAAAGCCTGCGCGCACTGCGGCTCCAGTAGACCGCGGAGACACAGGCGGTGACGCGGACGACGCGAGTGACGGCGCAGCCTTTCGCATTCGGAACGACGCATGCGACGACGGGCGTGAGGGCGAGTCCTTGCCAGCATGGCCAGCGTCATGCGTGCGACAGCTGATCACGCTTGTGTTTGCGAGCTGGCTCGCTGAAGGAGACTCGCGTGCGCGCAACGCGATCCCATGGCGACAGAACGGATCGATCGCGCACGGCTGCGGTTCGTGCAGGACGCGGTCGCGGTGCTCGGGACGCACGACAGCCATCACTGGATCGTTTGCACTCTCGATGGACGCGCACGGGAGCTCACATCGTGGAAGCGGCGTGACGGACACAGATCGCAGCACTTCAAACATGCGATCGCCGAGCCACGTGGCAGCGTACTCGAGCAGCTTGCGCTCGTAGAACGACTCGAGCGAGCACACCACCGCGTCGTCAATGAGCTCTGCGACAACACCAACGACAATGTCGTCGCCATCAAAGACAGATAGAGTCCCTTGCACCCTATTGCGAGGCTGTGGCCGCTGCGTGTGGTCATGAGCAGTGCTGTCGTCTCCATCGAGCACTTGGTCGAGCGCATCGCCACTGCCGACGTCGGCTGTAGCTGCGACTCCAGCACTGTGTGGTGATGACGGGACGCTCGGACGAGCCGACTCGGCCATCTCCGCACCGCCAGTTGCCATCGTCGCCATCGCACTGCGCGTTGCAACTCGCGACTCCAGCAGCAGCAGCAGCAAGAGGAGCAAGAGGAGCAAGAGGAGCAAGAGGAGCAAGCGAGCGTCGTCTCGCTATTCTTGCAAATGCCAATGCCACACGCCTTCAACACCGACACTGACGGGCGATCGCTCGCTTGTAGTCCACGCCGACTAGGACGACAGAGTCGAGACTGTCTGACGCTTTGGCAGCACACTCAGGACTGACAAGACTAGGACATTCGACTCTCCCACGTCCCGGCTCAGCGACAGTGCGAGTCGACACCTCGAGTACGCTCACTCGACTCGCTTCACGTGCAACCTCTCGACTCACGACTTCGCGAGCTCTTGGAGAATCGAGGCTTCAAACTGCGTCGTCCCGAGCGTCAGCGCGGCTTTTGCCTCCTTCTCTTCGCGCGCTCGCGTCTTCATCTTCCCGAGCACGAGCGCTTGCTCGTCTGCACTGATGCTCTGCACGAGCTCCAGTCGCTTGCGCTCTTCCAATGAGAGTCCGTCGCCTTTGCTCATGCCTCGCGACTTGCCAGATCGTCCAAAGAGCTTGCGCAAGAGTCCACCAGTTGCTCTCTCCTCCTCTTTCGTCTTCTTCTTCTTGTCGCTTGCCTGCTTGCTCCGCGCGGTGCCGCCTCCTGACGCTTGCGACGCGCCAGGTGTGCGCACGTGGCGACTCTGCGGACGCTGCGCAAGCGCCTCTTTCTCCTCCATCGCGCGCACTTGGTCGCGGAGCTTGACGATCTCGCTCTCGAGATCGAGCTCCTTGCGCTTCTGGAGCGCCTTGCGCTCGTGAAAGAGCAGCGCGTGGCGCTCGGCGCCGGACTTGAGCACGAACGGCTGCTTCGTCGTCGACTCTTTCGTCTCAATGTTAAAGTAGATCGTCGCGCTCGCTGTCTCGTCAAAGACCTCGAGCCAGTCGCCGACTTGTGCAAAGCGGTCCCACGCGACCCACGTGTGCTGCTGCTTCTTCCCGCGCGCATGGGCTTCGGCAAAGCACGCGGCGCAGAAGCCGTCGCCGCAGAGGTTGCAGAGCTGCGTCGCGCGGCGGATGTCGCACTCGATGCAGTACGCGTCCTTGTCGCTCGCGAGCTCGTCTTTCACGATCTCGAGCTGCGTCCACGCGTGCTCGCGCTTGCGCGTGCTGTTGGCGTGGATGCGATCGAAGCAAGTGGAGCAGAACGCTTCGTCGCAGCCTTCGCACTGCCGCGTCGCGACGCGAGCGCTGCAGTCGCAGCAGAGTGTTGCGCCAGTGCGAAAGTGCAAAGCGCTTGGGACGTGCTGCAGTGTCTGCGCACTCGTGTGCGCCTGTGTGAAGCAGGCTTCGCAGTAGAAGCAGCCAGCAGGCGTAGACTCGGCGGCTGGCGGCAGTGCTGGCTGAGACGGACTTGGTGCAGCGTCGACTGGTGCAGGCGATGTCGATGGCGTGACGCACTCGCTGCAGTAGTACGACGCGAGGTTCGCAGTGCGCTCACGGCTAGCGCTCGTGTCTGTAGCACCGCTGTCAGCAGTCATTGCACGGCACGTCGGTACGAGACACTGAGCGCGCTTCGTGACCTTGACGAGCACGCGAAAGTCGTGCTGCGCCTTGCTGGTTCCAGCGCCAGAGAGGCCAAAGTGCTCGAGTGTAAAGCACGCAGCGCAGAACGTCTGATGCGCGGCGCCACTGCAGTCGAGACACGCTTTCGTCGCAGTCGCAGCGCGGCACACGCAGCACTTGCCGTCTGGGACATTGCTCGCCGGACCCAGCGCCGCAGTGTTGGACTCTGTTGACTCGTCTTGTGCCGCTGGTGCGTCTCCTTGCGTCGCCGCTGGCACCGAAGACGGCGCTGCGGTACGCGCGTCCATTGAACCCTCCGTGTCGCTGCCTGGCACTGCGGCCGCTAGTGCTGATGGCGCATCGGTGCTCGTGCGCGATGGCTTCGTCGGTCGCTCCCACGAGCTCTCGAACGTGCTCTCGTTGAAGTAGTACGCGTTGCCGTAGTCGTCTGCCATCTCGACCCAGCCGTCAGCGAGCGCATGGCTGTCGCTGTCTTTGCTGGAGTCGTTCGCACCAGCTTTCGAAACGTCATCTTGCGCCTCCTTTGCGAGCGCTTGTGTCGCAGCGAGCTCTTGCCTCTTGTACGCCGCCACTTGCGCTTGGTACGCTGCGAGCTCCGCATCGCGCTTCGCTTGCTTGAGCTCGATCTCGATGGCGTGGAGCTTGCGGACCTGCAGCTCCATTTGCTCGCGCGCATACTGCTCGCGCCACGCTTGCTCGTCGCGCTTCCACTTGCGCTCACGGATGTACGCGACTTTGATCTCTTCGAGCTTGCGGCGCTGCTGCAGTGTGCGCACGCGACAGCGCGCAATGTGTCCGCGTCCAACGCGCTGGATGCGCACCGCCATGCGATTCTCGAGCTCCCGCCGCTGCCTCGCGCGGAGCTTCTTCACGACGTAGTCGACGCGTGCGACGTACCCGCGGTAGAGCCGCTGGAGGAACACGACCGATGCGTCTTCGACTGCAAGCTGCGTTCGCGCCTCGGCGATGCGATCCGTGAGCTACAAGCACTGCTCATGTGTGAACAGCACGCCGCCGTCAGTGCTGCTGTCAACACTCTCGCCTGTGCGCTGCAAGTAGTAGTGCTCTGTGATGAACTGAAGCAGCGGCGACGCGGCACGTTGCGAGCCAGCAAAGTGGCGTCGCTGCTCGCACTCAACAAGCGCCATGGCTTCGCGCAACAGCTGCGCGGTCTTGCGGGCTTCGATGCCGCGTGCGCGCTTCTGGATGAGCAGTGCGGCGTTGCGTACGAGCTCTGCTTCGCGTGCTTGGAGCTCTCGCATGCGCG
Organism: Globisporangium parvum; assembly: GCA_023333885.1. Classification (NCBI taxonomy): domain Eukaryota; phylum Oomycota; class Peronosporomycetes; order Pythiales; family Pythiaceae; genus Globisporangium; species Globisporangium parvum. Next base: position 18,847 of record JAASFT010000313.1, read on the forward strand.
CAACGAGGCAACGCGCCAAGACGCCGCGGACCCAGCGCTGCAGTGTAGTTGCAGCGAGCGTCAGCTGCCGAAAGCGCTCGAGCTTGCGGTCGAGTCGTCGCTGCCGCTCGCGCCGCGCGAGCTTGACCTTCATGCCGCCTTGGATTGTGATCGTTGCGCGCCGCTTGCGGATGTACTGTTGGCGATGTCGTCGACCTCGGACCATGCGCTGGATGCTCGTTGCAGCGCGCTGCCGCCTCGCTGCTTCTGCGCGCAACGAGTGCAGTCGACACTTGGCGAGGTACACTCGGATGCAGCACTGGAGCTGCAGCGCCGCGTGCTGCAGCACGCACCGCCCTTTGCTGCGGCGCCAGCTCGTCTGCACGCGCCGCGCTGCGAGCTCGAGGTCGCGCTCGCGTCGCTTTGCGCGACTCGCGCAGCGGCCCTGGAAGCCTCGGAACACGCGCTGGAGTGTGCGCACAGCCACGTCTCGCTGAGCTACCTGCCGCGCTAGTTCGCGCACCCACTCAAGCGCAGCAAGATGCACTCGCTCGGCTTGGAGCAGCGCTTTGCGCTTGGCAAAGCGTCGCTGCAGCACGCGGTAGTCGCAGTGATGGCGCCAGCACGTCTGTATCGTCAGTGCGTGCTGGTTCTCGTTCGAGAGCCACGCACGGCGTCGAGCGACTTCGCGCTTCGCAAACAAGCCACGGACATGCCGCTCGACCGTCGTCGCTGCTTGTGCTCGTAGCGCATCTCGCACTCGCCGTGCAGCTCGTCGTCGTTCGAGCTCACAGCGTGCGAGGACGCGGCGCCATGCGGTCTGGATCGTGGTAGCAGCGCGAGAACGAGCTTTGCGCTTGTGTACGCGCTGCTGCAGGACGAAGCGCCGAAAGAGCATCTGGATCGCCCGCGCGCAGTGGCTCTGCAGCAACAGGTCAAAGCCATTGCGCAGCGTGCTCCACTGCATCGCGCGGCCGTAGGCTTCAAAGCGCAGGAACTGCGCGACTTCCGCACTGCGCTTGAACGCCTTGTCGAGCGCCGCGAGGCGGAGCTCGCGGAGAAGCACCTTGGCGCGACGCTGGCGAAACTGCACTTGGATCCGCGTCGCTGCTTGCGTGTGCTCGCTCGCGATCGTGTCGCGGACTTGCTGGCGCCAGCGCGTGAGCGCTCGGTCGAGTGTCCCGACGTACGCGTCGCTCGCGAGCTTTGTAAAGAGCGCAAGCGCTTGGACCTGCGAGCGCTTGATGGCTGCGTCTTTGCGCTCGAGCGTCCGCAGCGCCTCTGTGAAGCTGCACCAGCGCTCGAGCGCAGCGCACACGAGGCGGTTCTGGAGCTTTGCAAAGATCTTCGTGATCACTGCGACGCCCTGAGTGCGGCAGTAGTGCCGATCGAGGTTGCGCTCAAAGAGGAACGCGAGCGGGAGCTTGGCTTTCTCAGCTTCGATCTGGCTGCTCACGTGCGCCTGTGCAAGCGAGTGTGCACGCGCATCAGCGCTTGCCGGTAGTAGCAGGTGTGCAATGGGATCGGACTGACGTACCTTGAGCCTCTGCTCGGCTTGCGCCAGGTCTTTGAGCTGCTTGGCGAGCGAAGGCTCGAGCGCAGGCGTCTTGGCCGTAAGCGCTTTCGAGAGGACAGGGAAGCTAGCGAGGCTGGCGTCAGTGGCTGTAGGATCGATATGCGCGAGTGCGCGTGCGTGGGAGCACGCGAGCGCACCTGAGTGAGAGGATGTTGTGCTTTGCCTTGCTCTTCTGCTTCTGCTTCGCTCTCATGAGTCGCTGTTGACTGATGCGCTGTCCTTTGGCAGGATGCACGAGCATCTGGTAGAGGGCTTCTGCATCATAACGAGTGCGCCGCGGTAGTGACTCTGACGCTGCGTCGCCGTTCGCGAAGGTTGGTCTCGCTGTCAGCGATCGCTCTTGACACTGCTCTTCTCGCACTGTAGACGGAGAGCGCACTCGCTGCTTTGGTGCGAGTGCGGCAGGGAGACGCGCGTACGTTGAGTGGTGCTGTCGTCGCTGCTGCTGCGATCGCTGGGCAGAGTGGCGATGGTGACGCTCATGCTTGCTCTTCTGCATTGCGCCGCCTCCTTTCAGCGTCGCGATAGACATCTGCTGCTGTGTGTTGCTAGACAGACTGAAGCGCACAGACTCGTCTCGCTCGTCCTCATTGTCGCTGCTGAGTGCGCTGCCATTGCCGCCTGCTGTGTGATCGCTGTTATCGCGCTCGCCCTCTTCGCTGTCGTACTCGTGGTCGCTTGCGCTCGCACGCGTGTGAGCGCTTGGACGGATGTGTCGAGCTCTTTGCGGCGCATCGACCCACTCGAAAGGCGAGCGGAACTCCTCGATCGTCTCGGCGTCGACGCGCAGCCACGGGTACTTGGCGCCGAGGTGGGTCACGTCCCAGGTCTTGCGCGCTGCCATCGTGCGCAGCTGCTCCAGCTCGACGTGCTCGTCGTGGTCATGCAGCTGGTGTGTCGCTTCGTGCGCTGCTGCTGCATACTGGAGCAAAGTGAAACGAGCGAATGCGACGCTGACTTGTGCATTGTATGCGAATATCGACATGTTATGCTTCAAATCCGAGTGACAACCAAATTGACCATTCAGCAGCAAGGACGACGATGGGCGATCGAGGCAGCGATGCCCAAGTGGCACGCGCCGCACGCGCGGCGCATGTACTCGCTGTCCACGCTGCCTGCCGCAAAGGCGACATTGAGTGCGTGCGCGCACTGCTATCCAGCGACTCAGCGTGCGCTTTCGATCGCGCACCTCTGCTCGTGGATGCGAGCGACCACGACGGCAAGACGGCGCTCATGGCTGCGTACGAGAGCGGGCATCTTGAGGTCGTGCGACTTTTGATCGAGTGCGGTGCAGACGTGGACAAGGTGTACGACGATTCGGACGAGACACCGTTGTTCATTGCATGCGAAAAGGCGAACATCGACATCGCATGCCTTTTGCTCACGAACGGCGCAAATGTGAACAAAGGCGGATCCTTCAGTGGCACGCCGCTCTGTGCTGCGTCTGGGAACGGCCACACCGAGATCGTGCGGCTTCTCCTCGAACACGACGCAGCAACGGACAGAAGCAACCATGAAGGCGATACACCGCTCATCTCTGCGTGCTGCAAGGGTCACATCGAGATCGCACGGCTTCTTCTCGAGCACGGCGCGGATGTCGAGCAACCGCGCGAGCACTGCTCACCGCTTCATATTGCAAGCAGTCACGGACAAGTCGGCGCTGTGCGCCTCCTGATCGAGTTCAATGCGGACGTGAACAAGCGAGCAGACCTGTGGGGCACGCCGTTCTTCGTGTCGTGCCGATTCGGTCACGTCGAGGCTGCGCGCATCCTGTTCGAGCACGGCGCAGACGCCGCTGTCACATCGTTTGGCGAAACGCCGCTGGGCGCTGCGTCCATGATCGGCTGTCTCGACACCATTCGGTTTCTCCTGCTCGAGTGCGGCGTGGACATCGATACGCCATCGAACAATGGCTCGACTGCACTCTACACCGCGTGCAAAGTTGGTCGTCTTGCTGTCGTGCACCTCTTGCTCAAGCACCACGCAGACGTCAACCGACGGCGAGACAACGGATGCATACCGCTCCACGCTGCTGCGCGGCGAGGGAACATCGAGATCATGCGCGAGCTGCTTGCTCACGGCGCGGCAATCGATGCTGTGAACGACGTTGGCGTGACGCCACTCGCTGCAGCGAAAGCGTATCAGCGCTTGGATGTAGTACAAGTGCTCCTTCGCGCTGGCGCATCGGACGAGATTCCCAGTGCGCGCGGCGGTGCTACAGAAGTCGATGCTGCAGCCTACTCGGACGAAGACGACTTGTAGAACCTGCATGAGCTTCTCATGAGCTTCTCATGAGCTTCTTAGTTCCATCTGTGCCATACACTTGGTACGGTGTACCACAATATGTACCAGATCATTCCGCAGTCAAATTGACACAGGTGAAGGCGATGAGCGACGACAGCAGCAACGACGACCAAGCTACACAAGTGCTTGCGCTGTGTACCGCTTGCTGCACCGGCGACATCGAGAGCGTGCGCACGCTGTTGGCAAGCGACAGCAGCAGTAGCAGTGGCACAGACGGCCATGCACTCGTGAACGCGCGCACTGCGGATGGGCAAGTGCCGCTCGTAGCAGCATCACGCGCCGGGCTCGAGGCGATCGTGCGTCTCCTGCTCGACGCTGGCGCACCGATTGATGCAGTGGACAGAGTAAGCGACACGCCACTGCTCGCTGCGTGCTACGGAGGGCACATCGAGGTCGTGCGGCTTCTCCTCGCGAGCAACGCGGACGTGGACAAAGTCGGCGAAGACTATGGCGAGACGCCATTGCTCGTCGCATCCGAGAACGGGTTTGCCGAGATCGTCCGACTTCTTCTCGCGAGCGGCGCGGACGTGAACAACGAGTCCTGCCGATGGCGCTCCACTATTCGGTGCAGCGGACAACGACGAGATCGAGATCGTGCGCATTCTTCTCGACAGCGGCGCGGACATCAACCAAAGAAGCTACAAAGGCACGCCACTGACAGCTGCGTGCAGTAACGGCAACGTCGAGATCGCACGTCTCCTGATCGAGCGCGGCGGACATGTGGGACTACCGAACAATGATGACGACTCGCCGCTCTGCATCGCGAGCCAACGCGGACAAGTCGAGATCGTGCGGCTTCTCCTCGCGTTTGACGCAGACGTGGACTGGGGATGGGACAATGGCACACTGCTGTATCTAGCATGCAACGAGGGCCACGTCAACGTCGCGCGCATCTTGCTCGAGAACGGCGCGCAAGTCGACAAAGTGACGCATCATGTCATCACTGCTCTGTACATCGCAGCTCGAGCGTGTCAGGTTGAAGCAGTGCGCCTTTTGCTCGAGTGCAACGCGGACGTCAACAAGACGGGACGAGATGGTTCCACGCCGCTTCACGCCGCATGTAAGGAGGACAACGCACAATGCAAATGGCGTCTCGAGGTCGTGCGCACTTTGCTCGATCACGGCGCAGATGTCA
>JAASFT010000314.1:0-23836 GCA_023333885.1 Globisporangium parvum
AGGAGCTCGTCCACGAACGCAGACATGAGCGCCTCCGTGCACGGTGTTTCTGTACTTGGGAGGTTCGCTGGCGCGTCGCGACAAGCGTACGTCGGGTCGCCAGTGAAGTGCAGGTCGGCGAGCTGCAGGATCTTGAACGTGTGAATTGAGTCGGTGGCAGTTGCGCGAGTGAAGTCGGACTTGTTGTGTGCATGGCGTGCAACGAGAGGCGCTTGTCGCTGAGGTCTGCTGTCACATTGGAGTCGACGTAGACACAGGTGGCGAGGCTTGTTACCAGGAGCGCGCAAGCCATTGAATAGCGCATGTGGTGCTAGCGCTGAAGCCGTGGTGAGAAGTGTGACCGAGGCCGCTGAGAGTAATGTACAGTCAACCGCGCTCGCTGCACGGTGTGCCGAAGTGCTCGCTGTGAGACTGGCACCAACAGATCAGAGCAGAGACGCGAGGCAGTAGCCGTGCGCTCTGATCCCGGCACAGCCTATTTGCACCAACAGCAGCAGCACAGGCTGGCATGAGGAAGAGCTGCACGTGCCACAGCCACAGCGCGCGTCGAGCGCACTTCAATGTGGTGGTGTCTGCTCGATCGTCACTAACTGCGCGCGAATCCGTCTGGAGTCACACAGGCGCTACACGGAGCGTCGGTGAGCGAGGGAGCGTCTTGATCTCGACTCTGGATCGATCGGTATGATCATGTGTGCGTCAGCACTTGACCAAGCGAGCGGGTGTTGACGTGCTCCGCGATGAGCTCCCAAGGTCCGTCAGGAAATATCGTAAGTGCATCGAGGAAGCGCTGGTAGCGCGAGTCAGAGCTGCGTCCGTACGCATGCATGGCGAGCCGAGGCGCGTCGGCAAAGCCGAGCGAATTGGGTGGAACGCACGTCAAGCTCGCGTCCTAGCTTGCGTCCTAGCTCGCGGCGCGACGACCATCGCTCGCCGTCGTCACGCGACTCGCATACTCGCACCTTGGCCTCTTCAGCGCACTCGAATCCACAAAAACAATTGACAGCTTCGCATAGTCCGCACGAGTAACGCTCTCCTTTTTGTTTTGCAGCATCTAGTCGATACAAACGCCTAGTACAAAAGAGTCATTCGCACGACATCGCGAAGAAGGCACACGCGAGGTCCGAACGCGATCGACCGACCGACTGACTGACGACGCGTTGCGTGTGTGTGCGCGTGCCCGCTTGCCGCCGCGCGCTCTCTCTCCACCTCTCGCTCCTCGTCGCACGTAGCCCGCACGGCCGCTCGCCATGGCGTCGCGCAGCCTCGGCAACAGCAAGCGCAGCAGCAGCGCGTCGCTCTCGGCCGCGAGTGCCACGTCGACGTCCAGCGTCGGCTTTAGCGCGTTCCTCATGGACGAGCTGCCGGACTTCAACACGCGGCCGCAGCGCAACGGCGCGCGTCCGTACGTCTTTCCGGCGAGCGTGCCGATCGCTGTGCCGAATCTCCCAGCGCTCAAGTCTGCGCCTGCGCCGACAAGTGCGACTGCGCGCTCGCCCGTGCTCCAGACGCCCATGCGTGGCGTGTCGGTCTCGAGCAGCCCGCCAGCAGCGCCAGCAGCAGCGCCAGCGCCAGCGCCAGCAGCAGCAGCAGTTGCGATTGCAACGACGACAACGACAGCTAGGACGCGCAGTCAGGTCCAGCGCGAGCGCGACGACATCCCGGTGCTCGAAGCCGGCGGCTCGGACAACGACGACGACGACGTGATCCTTGGGAACGACGACGACGAGAGCGACGAGAGCGACGACGACGACCGCGACGAGCTGAGCGACGACGTGCCCGTGCTCCAGACGCTCGAAGACGCGCAGGCGACGCGCGCGATTGGCTCGAAGCGCTTTTCGTGGCGCGAGTCGTCGCGGCAGGTCGTGACGCAGCGCAAGAAGAGCGCAGACGTGCGCGTGCCTGACACGGAGGTGCTCTTGCGCATGTCGTCGCAGAGCGAGTTCGCGAGCGGCTCGCTCATCTCGCGCAAGGAGTCGCTCGTGGCGGTCGACAAGCAGGTCGTGCTCCAGGGCTGGCTCCTCAAGCAAGGCGACATCCTGTACGTCGCGCTCGGTCTCGTGCGAGCGGCCATCGCATGTCGGGACCTCCACTCACGTCGTTGTGTGCTGACTCCTTGCTTGCCATGACTACCGGAATGACTACCAACGCTCCAGCAAGGCGTGGAAGCGCCGGTACTTTGTGCTCGTCAAGCGCACGAACACGACGACTGGCGAGTTCGCCGCAGTGCTGCAGTACTACAAAGGCACGAACTTTGGGAAGCTCCGCGGCGAGATCAACTTGCAGGACGGACCGCTCACGGTGCGGTTCGTCGAGGCGTACGAGACGAAGCGGCCGTACTGCTTCGAGGTCGCTGGCGCCGACTTTGCGTTCGTGTGCCAGGGCCGAGGCGACGAAGACGTGAGTGCGTGGGTGTGCCACTTGCAGAGTCTACTGGGCAGCGCTGGCGAGATTGGCGCGACGGCCGTGGGGACTGCTGCTGCTGGCGGCTTGCAGCCTGGCGGCATTGCCGCCGGCGCCATGGACGACCGGAGCATCCGCATTGTCGCTGAGCTGCGGCGGCTGCTGCACACGTCCAAGTCGTCGGAGGCAGCCAAGTGCCGGAGCTTCATCAAGAGCTTCGAGTGCCGCAGCGTAAGCGCGTTGCGGCAGCTGCGCGAGTGCCACGCCGCGGTCACGACGTCGATCATGCACGACCACGCGAGTCGGATCCTCACGCTACTGGAAGAGACGAACAGCAGCAGCTCGAGCGACGCAGCAGTCAAGCAGCAACAGCAGCAGCTCCCGCCGATCACACTCAGCGACGTGCGCTCAGCTGTGTCGCGCCACGTCGAAGAGGTGCTGTTCGTGCCCGTGCAGGAGCAGATCCACGCGTTCCTCCGCCGCGCGTTCCAAGAAGACGAAGCAGCGATCAACCGCAAAGTCCGGTGGCTCCAGGGCAAGGACCAGACGTACTACAACATCCCGCTGCACCAGATCTCGTGGAAAGAGTGGCGCAAGGCGTCGAAAGTGCTGGCGCAGATGGCGCACTTGGCGCTCCCGTCGGCCAAGTACGACGTGCTCATGACCACGATCGCGACGATCCAAGCGACGTTCCAAGAAGACCACAGCAAGGTCGCGCACGTCGAGCCGCTCGAGACCGACGACGTCATCCCGATCTTCACGTACGTGCTCGCAAACAGCGGACTCGAGAACCTCTTGTCTGCGAAGACGCTTTTGACCGAGCTCAACGGCGCGTGGGCGGTCGGCGGGTCGCTCGACGACGGTGCAGCGCTGAGTGTCTTGAACCACGCCGTCGACCTCATCTGCAACGTGAGCATCCCAGCGGTGCTCGAAGACATCTTCAAGGACCAGATCACGCTCTCGATCGACGGCGACTGGCACCGCGTGCTCGAGTTTGAAGTCGAGCCGACGTACCGCTACGGCGCGATCGTGCACAACATCTCGCCGCACGGGTACTCGGCTGTCGGGTCCAAGATCACGCGCGGCTTCGTGCTCGTGACTGTGAACGGCCAGAACGTCGTGCTGTGGCCGTACGCTGACATTGCCGCGCTGCTGCGCGACTCGACGCCGCCGCACCGGTTGGCGTTCATTCCGTCGAGCAGCTACTTCAAGATCCTCACGTCGAACAAGTCGCTCTGGAACGTCGCGCTCATCCACGCGTGCCAGCGTGGCGACATCTGCAGCGTCCAGATGCTCCTTGCGAACGGCGCGGACGTGAACTACGTCGCGCACGAGTGCGGCGGGAACACGCCGCTGCACATCGCGGTTAGTTCGCTCCACTTCAACGTCGTGTCGTACATCCTCCAGCACGGCGCCAAGGTGAAGGCAATCGGCGAGTGCGGCCGCACGGCGCTGCACATGGTCGGCGCGCCGTGCACGCTGCCATCGACATCGTCGACGCTCGGATCGTCGTCCTCGCCGTCAGTCGCAGTGCTTGGGGCGTCGTCGCTCCGAGCGAACGCGAGCGGGTCGTTCCGGTCCGTGGACAAGACCGTGATGGTCATCAAGAAGCTGCTCGCACACGGCGCAGAGCTCGAGCCAGTCGACATCTACGGCAACACGCCGCTCATGCTCCTGGCGGAGAAGGGCTGTCTCCACGGCATTGACGTGCTCATCGAAGCAGACGGCCACGTCGACTTGAACGCACGGAACTGGAAGAGCGGCATGAACTCGCTCGCGCTTGCTGCGCGCGCCGGGCGGTACGACGTCGTCGAGGCGCTGCTCGACTACGGCGTGCAGGTCGACATCTCGACGCTCCGTGGCGAGTCGGCGCTCCACTTTGCCGCGGGCATTGCGCACCGCGACATCTGCCGCGTGCTAGTCGAGAAGGGCTGCGCTGTCGAAGCGCGGACGAACCGCGGCATGACGCCGCTCATGGTCGCAGTTGCAAAGGGCCACGGTCTCACGCCGAGCGGCAAAGCTGCGGCGCTCAAGCACAAGACGCACGCGTCGGACCTCCGCAGCAGCAGTACGCACGTGGACGAGGCGTCCGTGATTGCGACGGTCGACTTCTTCCTCGACAGCGGCGCCGACAAGGACGCGGTGTGCGAGCTCTACCGCTCGCCGCTGCACTATGCTGCGCTGTACGGTGACGTGTACGTGTACGAGCACTTGCTCGCAAAGATGGGCGGCAGTGCAGCCGGCGAGACGCGCGACATCTTTGGCGAGTCGGCGCATGCGATGGCTGAGCTGACGCGACCGTCCGACGTCGTGAGTGACATCACAGACCCAGACGCCGCCGAGCACGCGCACAGCGGCGATGATGGCGACAACGACGATGACGACGACGACTCGGACGATGACGACGACGCCGACGACATTCCCATGTCGCTTGGCGAGTGCAAGAGCGCGAGCGGCGAGGCAGTCGTGGTCTCGAGCGACATTGTGACCGAGGAGCGTGAGGGCGTGACCGAGATCGTCGCAGGGACGTTCCGCGCGATCGTGAACGTCTTGATGCAGGCGGATGCGTATCGTCTCGAAGAGATGGACGCGTTCATCTGGTACTGCGAGTACGGCTCGCACTCGCGCGAGATGGTCGACTTCCTCCGCGTACGTCCAAGCGGCGTGTCTGTGGCTCTGTACGACCCTCGTCGTGGGACTTTGCCGCTCGCTCACGCTGTGTGTCTCTCTCTGTGTTGTGCATCTGCGCAGGAGCTGCTGGCGCGCCACATGGGCTCGCCGGAAGGGCTGTACGTCCGGCGCATGGTGCTCCACGCGCTCGACAAGATCGTGCAGAACATGAAGCACAAGGTCGAGTGCGACGTGGACGTGTGCGCGTACATCAGCGACTTCTGCGACGAGCTCTTCCCGTTCGCGATCGACGACGACCCGCAGTGCGCGCAGTGGCTCAGTGCGTCGCTCTTGCCGCTCTTTGTCGACGCCTGCCGGACGCAGCGGCTGTCCGAGTTCCAGATCCTGTCGTTCTGTGAAGAGGACTACACGGCGCTCAAGCAGTTCCTCGTCGCTGCGAAGCAGAGCCACCCGGACCTGCAGTTCCTCGACGACGACCTCTTTGCGACTGCGACTGGGATCGAGATCATCTCGGAGAGCATGCGCCGGCGCCTGTCGATCGCTGGCGTCTGGACTGGCGACGCGAAGAAGTCGTTTGTGGTCAAGACCGACGACCCGAGTCTCCCGTCGCTCGAGCGCCTCACGAGCAGCAGCAGCATCAGCAGCAGCACGACCGTCACGGCGTGGCAGCCGCGCGGACTGAGTCGGAGTTTCCTCGGCGTCGGAGGTGGAAGCGACCGCGGCGGGCGTCCATGGTATGTATGCGCTCCTGTCTTGTCGTGAGCTTGTTTGCGTGTGAGAGCGAGCAAGGGCGTCTGCGTCGTGCAAAGTGTGACCGACGTGACCTGCCTGCTGCTGCGATAGGATCCTGGACCTGGACGCGAGTGTGATTGCGCAGCAGATCACGCTCTTCCAGCACTACCTCTTCAGCAAGATCAAAGGTACGGCGTCTGTTGGCTCCCGTGGGCAGTGGTCACACACAGACTGATGATCGTCGTCTGTGTCTGGCTGCTCTTGTGCACATGTGCGCAGTGTCCGAGGTGCTCGCGTCCAAGAAGTCGGCGGAGAAGACGCCCGCGTACCAGCGCCTGCGCGTGCTGCACAACCACATCTCGGTCTGGGTCGTGAGCCAGATCCTCGCGAGCGACGACGTGGACCAGCGCGCGGAGGTGCTCTCGTACTTTATCAAGGTCCGTCGCCCTCGCCTCTAGATCCGCTGATCGAGTGGCGCGCGCGTGTGTCTGGTGTCCTCATCGAGTGACTCTGCCGTTTACGTGCTTCGTCGCCTCAGGTCGCCGGCGTGCTGCTGAATCCGCTGCAGAACCTCGACGGCTTCATGGCGGTGATGAACGCGACGAACGACTCGTCGATCTACCGCCTCAAGAAGACGTGGGGCCGCCTCTCGCCGCAGCGACGCGACGATTGGCACGAGCTGAAGCAGTACACGGAGAAAGGCGCGAGGTACGGCGCGTCTCTCTCTCTCTCGCTCTCTCTCTCTCTGCTCTCGTGTTCGACATGACTGATCAGTGTCCTTGCGTTCGTGCCGCTAGACCGCTGAACAAGCTCACGAAAGAGGGTGTGCCGCCGCTCGTGCCGTACATGGGCGTCGTGATCCAGAACATCATTGCGCTCCAGGAGTTCCCTGACCGCGTCGAAGGCGATCGCATCAACTTCAAGAAGGTGCGTCCACACGCTCGTCAGTGCCAAGCGAGCTCTCGCCACGCACTCACGCGCGCGCTCCCTCTCTTCACACTCTTGTGTGTGTGTGCGAGAGAGCAGATCCGGTCGATCGGTGGCTTGATCCAGAAGTTCCTGTCGTTCCAGCGCGCGCCGTACTTGCTCCCGACGAACAAGCGCGTCTTGGTGCGTTGCTCGGCTGTCCTCGCTGCGACTGCTCTGATGACATGGGGACGATCCTAACGAGCATCGTTGCGTGCGCTAGGACTACATCTGCACGTCGCTGCAGTACCCGAACGCCGACGCGTGCTTCGCGCGGTCGCTCAAGGTCGAGCCGCGCGTCGAAGCGCCGACCAGTGGCTCGTGAAGAGGTCACTTGGGCAACGCGGCACGACCTGGCTCACGAACAAACGACCGAAAGCTCCGACGGCAGGTGGAAGAAGGCGCGCGCGCCACTCTCCCCCACGCAGTCGAGAGTCGTACTTCGTACAGAGCTGACGACGACGCAGGCGCAACGGAGCATCAGTGCGATCCGACACGCGCTGGTGTTGGAGCCGAGAGCGAGAGCGAGAGCGAGAGCGAGAGAGAGAGAGCGCGATGTGAGTGTAGTGGCGAGAGCGAGTGGCGCGTGGATCGAATGAATGGATCGTGTGTGGAGTCAGTCGCGCAGCACTTGCGCTCGCAGCGCAGCGAGCCTTGACGTCGAGCGCCTTGACGTCGCCTTCGGAGCGTGCGAGTGTAGCCATTTGAGCAGCTCCGCTAGTGAAAAAACCAAGAGAGCGGAACTGACTCGCGCGTCACTACTGAAAACGAAAATGACTCTTACTACCGCAGCCGACGACGATCGCGACGCCGCACGACCGCGTGCGCGCAGACGCAGCAGCAGCAGCAGCGCTGGCGGAGTGAATGTGAACATTGGCTCGCTGCTGCTGCTCGTCGGCGGCGCGCTCGCAGTTGCATCCGCGCTCCTCGCGCGCCAGGGCTTCACTGGACGCGACCACGGTGCGTGCAGCTCTCTTTCTCATGCACATCCATCCGTGGCATGTACCTCACACGCGCTCCCTCTCGCTCGCTCTGACGCTGCTGCACTGTGTAAACGCACGCTCCTAGTCGTGGGCATCGACCTCGGCACGACGTACTCGGTCGTCGCAATCGCGCAAAAGAACAACGTGAGCGTGATCCCCGATGCGTTTGGCCACGTCATCATTCCGTCCATCGTCGCGTTCCTGCCGGGCGGAGGTTCGATCTCTTGTGTCATCCATCGCTCGCTCTGAATGGACTGGCAGCGCAGACGCCAGGACTGACGCCGGCCATGCGAACGCTGGTCGACTGCCGCAGAGACGCTCGTGGGACGACCTGCGCGTGCGCATCGCACGAAAGACCCGCGCCACACGATCTTCAACGCCAAGCGCTTCATCGGCCGCACGTGCGTCGCATGCGCCTCATAGTCGCTCGCATTGGAGTGGAGGGTCAAGTGTCGCGCTCTCGCTCACTCACGCGCTCACTCACTCGCTCCTGCTGCGGCAACAGGTTCAGCGCCGTGAAAGAGTCCAAAGACGACGACGCGTACGAGTTCGCAGTCGCTCGCACTACTGCTGCTGCTGCTTCAGATGGCGCCAGTCATAGTGATGACAGCGTCTGCTTTGCGCTTGCTGTCCCAGGACACGCGTCGTGCGTGTCGCCAGTGGTGATTGGCGCTGCGATTGTGCGCCACTTGCGCGCCATGGCGCATCACTTTGTCGGCCACGACCAGATCACGAAGGCCGTGATCGCAGTGCCCGTGGACTTTGACGCGCAGCAGCGGCTCGCGACGCAGCTGGCGTTTCAAGCAGCCGGGCTCCAGGTCTCGCGCGTGCTCGAGGAGCCGACAGCCGCGGCGATCGCCTACGGACTGCACCAGGACGCGTCCGTGAGCTTCATCCTCGTGTTCGACTTTGGCGGCGGCACGCTCGACGTCTCGCTCCTCTTCACGCGCTCGGGCTCGATCAGCGTCGTCGACACGATCGGCGACAACCATCTCGGCGGTGCGTCTCCGTGCGGTTTGTTTGTGAGTGCAAGTGTGTCCTTGAGCCTTTGGTTCGTGTGCTTGAGCGAGTGCAAGTGTCCTTGTGTGGTTGGGTCTTTTGGTCTTTTGTTGTTTTCATTGAGAGTGAGTGAGATATCTGGTCTTTCGTATTTTGTATGTGATGTGGCCATTTCTTTGAAAGTGAGTGAGTGTGTACTTTTTGGGAAAGCAGAAGTTGTACTTGATTTCTGTACGATGAATTTCGTCGTACAGATATCAAGTTCAGCGATTACTACTATGAAGTTTGGGGTTTGCTTTCTGATCTGATCGTGGGTTTATCGTTCGTTTGAGATTGGGTTTGGGTTCGTGTGAGTCAGGGTTTGGTGGGTTTGTGTGCCATGAGCGTTGTCTGCGACTCTGACGCCCGTGAGTGCGTGTCGACGACGCAGGCGAAGACATTGACGCGCGACTTGCAGCATTCCTCACACACGAGATCGCTGGTCGCATTGGCACGACGCTCATGTCGACGACGTCCGACATGGAGGAGACCGACAGGTTCGACCGCACCTGCTGCATCTGCTCAGCTCCGTCGAGTCCTCTCTTGCTAGTGGTTCACATCGATCTGTCTCGCCCCTCGTCTTGCCGTCTCCAGCGACCTCCATGACGATCCATCGCAGCTGCCGTGCACACTCGCAGGCATCCGACGCGCTGCGGAGCTGCTCAAGCGCACGCTGAGCACGGACACGAGCGCCACCGCGCCGTGTGTCGTGCAGCGCAGCGGCACTCTGCTTGAAGCAGGCGCGACTGTGAGCATCCACGTCACGCGCGCGCAGCTCGAGGACCTCTGCGCCGACATCTTCGCGCGCACACTCGCGCCAGTGCGCGAGATCATCGCGGCGAACCACATGACGCGCGACGAGATCGACGCCGTCGTGCTCGTCGGCGGCTCGTCGCGCATTCCGTGGGTGCGCGAGCACCTCGCGACGCTCTTTGGCGGCCGCGCGCCGCTCGCGACGATCGATCCGGACGTCGCCGTGGCGTATGGCGCGGCACGCGTGGTCGACTGATTGCGCTCAGTGTCCCTAGTGAACGGCCTGCGAGGCGTCGAGACTAGCAGAGGCAGCAGAAGGAACTACGTACGACCCATGCATTCACGCAGCGCATGCTCTCGCACACCACCCTCGTCCTCGTCACCATCTATCGACACTGCTCGGTCTGTCCATGTGCCTTTACTCTCTCTGCGCAGCGTCAGTCGCTCTAGAAGCTCTTGAACGCAGCGATGGCTAGACACGCAGACGACCATCATTCACAGTCCAGACGTCAACACCTCTCCCTCCATCGCTCTAGACCAACATTCACAGACGCAAGCACACGCCGACGCACCTGCATCCGCAAGACCTGCTGGCGCGTGGCTCGCATAGTGCTCCGTGAGGTACGCGAGCGCAAACTGCTGCAGTCGGTCGTTCAGCACCGCGTCCTCGGCGTCGGCCTTTGTGCTGCGGTGCGCCGCGATGGCCTTCGTGCACGCGAGCAGCCCCATGTGCGCGCGCACGTTCAGGTGTTTGTTGATCTCGAGCGAGTGCGCGTAGTGCTTGCGCGCGACGCGGAGGTTCTCGAGACCGCCGAGCGTCGAGTAGACCTAGCAACGCAGTGGTGGTGGTGAGTGCGTGTTGGGTGACTGGGTGATGGCGCACACCGCACCAAGCGCACGTACGTCTGCGAGGCGGCTGTGGAAGATCGCGTCCATGGGGTTGAGCAGCACGAGCTCTTCGTAGCAGAACGCGGCGTAGCGGAACGCGCCAATCGTCGCGTACGTCTCGGCCAGTTCGATCCACTGTCCATCGTCCAGTCGACGAGTGAGTCGAGGAGCTCCCCACCCAATCAATCACCCACCACCCACGACACCTCAACGACGCACCGCAGCTTGGTCCGTCTGGTACGTCCGCAGGAAGTCGTTGAGCGCGAGGATGAGCTCCGACGTCTTGTTCTGCGCCTTCAGCACCGCGACCTTGCGCTTCTGCACGAGCGCGTTCGCCGAGTTCTCGGTCAAGACGTCGTCGTAGATCGCTTCGGCTTTCGCGAACTCGCCGCGTTGCTCCTGCACGTCGGTTGCGTGTCAGCGCTAGCGCAGTGGCAAACGAGAGCGACAGAGCGGTGGACGTACGAGCTCCATGCCTTCGAGACGCGCGACGCGCGAGCTCTTGGGAAACTGCTTCTTCAGCGCCTGTAGCACACGCGAGAGCGTCCGTCAGTCGTAGACACCGGCAGCCGACAGACAAGATGGCGAGACGCGAGCGCACGTACGTTCAAGCAGAGCTGCAGGCGGATGTGCGTGTGCGTTGGTAGCGAAGCGATAGATCGAACGAGAGAGTGAGCGTCACGAGTCGCATGCGCGGCAGTGGCAGTGGCCAAGAGTGAGCAGGCGTCCGCACCGTTGAGAGCTCGTCGTCGTGCAGGTCCAGCGCAGCGACAAACACTTGCTCGTAGACGGCCCAGACTGTCGCAACAGCAGCGATAGACAGAGCAGTAGACGCGTGTGAGCTGCGCGCCTCTACAGCACGCAGCAGACGACGAGTGGTAGGTCCAGCAAAGAGACAAAAGACGCACTGTCACTGCCGAGACGCCAGCTGTGGCTCTGCACGAGGAGCTTGCCGAACTTGGCGACCACGCGCGGCGCGCGGAGCTTCTCCTTGCGCACGTACTGCAGCAGCTCGACGTACGCGTCGCAGCTCTGCTTGCTCTCAGCGAGCGCCACCTTGGCCTCGAGGTCCGTCACGCCCATGCTGCTATGCTGCTGTTCGGTCTTGTGTGTATGTGTGCTGACGAAGGGGGAGTCGTCCACATGCTAGTAGTGATAGTGAAGAACGCAAGGGGAGGGAGTCGCAAGGACTTCGCATTTGATTTTGTCACTATCCATATATTTCTGAGTTCGGACTGCGAATTGTGTGGCACGCAAAATCTATACGGCCGATCTGGATGCCGATGGTCATCACAACATCAGGACACCAACAGACACGGCCAGCTCCACAACATGTTCGCACGACTGCAGTCACTGCGCACGCCAGCCGCAGCGACAGCAACGACTGCTCGGCGTCTCAGCGCGCTCACTCACAGCAGCACCAAGCGCATTGCAGCTGCGCGTGCGCTGTCGACACTGACGTACTTGCCCAAGCTTCATGCGTCGATTCCTGAGCACCTCCCGTCAATCCAAAGGCTCGTGAACGAGTACGAGGTGCGTCGTCCATAGCTCTTCACCCACATGCATGCACTCACGCTACAACCAACCAAGTGCCTCGCATTGACATTGCGTGTACCTGATTGGCAGCGCATGGTGCGCGAGTTCGAGCCGAGCCCAAAGATCGACTCGAATGAAGTGTTCGCGAACAACCACTTGCGGTGCGCGCTCTATCGCTCTCTTATGTTCGCCAGCTACCGCTGTGAACTAACGCCAGTCGCTCGCATACTACGCACGCGTATGGTCGCACTGCTGCTCCAGGCTCTCGAACATCGACGTCGTAGGCTTTGGTACGCTCTCTCATCCTCTCTCTCGCTCTCTCTCTCTCTTTTTCTCTTTCTCTCTCGTAAGTACCATGGCACGACTGACCACGACTCGCTCTTCCGCGCATGCGTCTGCAGACTACGACTACACGCTCTGCCACTACACCGAAGAGCTCCAGCACCTCATCTACGCCATGGCGCGGGACTACATGGTGAACAAGCTCCGGTACCCCGAAGGCATCGCGGTGCTCCAGTTCGACCCGTCGTTTGCGATCCGAGGTCTCACGATCGACCGCGAGAAGGGACTGCTGTGCAAGATCAGTTCGCACCAGAAGCTCTGCTACACTGGCGTGTACCGCGGTCGCCAGCGCCTCGCGCGCGACGAGATCATGGCGCTGTACGACGGCTCGCGCCACGTCTCGACGCGCTACCGCAACGACAAGATGGAGCCGCTCAACGACCTCTTCAGCGTCGCGCACGCGTGTCTCTTTGCCGACGTCGTGCAGTTCCTACTTGACCGCGACATTGAGTACGAGCCGATTGCGATCGTCGAGGATGTCCACGCGGCCATTGCGCAGGTGCACGTGAGTGGCAACATGCACAAAGCCGTCGCGTGCGACCTCGAGCGGTACGTCGAGCCGAACCCGACGCTCTTGCCGCTGCTCGAGCGCATTCGCGTACGTCTGTCTGGCTGTCTATCTGTGTGTGTCTCTCTCTATCTGCCTTGCGATGCTTGAGACTCACGCTCGTGTGAACGGATGGCGCGTAGGCGAGCGGGAAGAAGATGTTCCTGTGCACCAACAGCTCGTTCCAGTACATCGACGCAGGACTCACGTTCATGCTCGGCGACGACTGGCGACAGGTACATGGCACACACGACCGCTGCTTGGCGAGTGACTAGAGGACGCACGAGTCTCCTCACACTCCCATGATCTCATGCTCTGACGCGCGTGCCAGCTCTTTGACGTCGTGATCGTGAGCGCGCGCAAGCCAAACTTCTACACGCGCCAGCGCGCGTTCCGCCTCTTGGAGCCCGACATCAAGCAAGTGCAGGTGCGCTCTCGCTCTCTCTTGCTGCGCTCTAGAGCCTCAAGAGCGAGTGACTGACCCACACACACACGTATCGATGGCGTACTGTGCAGTGGCAAGCAGTGCGCGAGCTCAAACCAAATCAGATCTACACGCAGGGGAGTCTGCACCAGCTCACGCGCCTCACAGGATGGGGCGGCAACCGCGTGCTCTACATTGGGTGCGCTCGCGACTCCCACAGTGTCGCTCGCGAGGTGCTCGCTAGCTGACAGACTCTCGCTTGCTCTGTCCTAACAGCGACAGCCTCTTCTCCGACTTGGTCGAGCCGGCGCGCATCAACGGATGGCGCACTGGAGCAATCATCCGGTTGGTAGCGCCACCTCGCTCTGCCAACTGCTCCTACTCGCGTGTTGCTTGCTCACACGGACGCCTACACGTCTGCACCTGTCTATCGCTGTCTGTCACCAGTGAGCTCGAAGACGAGATCATGGTGCAGCGCCAGCCTGAGTACCAGCTCCTCGCGTTCCAGGTGCGTCCTACCGCGCAGACTCGTGTGTCTGTCGTCCATCGGCCGCTCGCGCTCTCTCGCGTTCACTTTCGCTCCAGTTTACCCTCACGCGCGAAGCCATCGTCGTGCTCGTATTGCTCCAGCTGAGCGCACTCGAAGCGCTCATGCGCGCGATCCAGAACGAGCTGCGGCGCCAGTCGCAGCCAGAGGTACGTCCACCTCGGTTAGGTCGTCAAGTGTGAGAGAGGACGGTCGGGCTCTAGGACGCGATGGACTGACGGCTGAGCTGCCTGATCGCCCTCTGCCTTGCACCAACACGCAGCACCACGAGTTCGTGAGCCACCTCGTGGACATCCACCAAGAGCTCCAGGGCACGATGGAGAGCATGATCAACGCGAACTTTGGCTCCGTCTTCCGCGCCGACTCGTACCCGTCGCAGTTCGCGACGTACGTCCAGCGCTACGTCGACATCTACTCCGCGCGGCTCGAGAACTTGCTCGAGTACCCAAGCAGTCACACGTTCTACCCGGAGCGCCTCGGCTTGCCCCATGAGCTGCGCACGCACGGCACCAGCCACTTTAAGTAGATGGCCGGAAGGGAGATTCATCCTAGCAAGCGTCACAGCGACAACGACAACAGTGTTGCTCTGTACGCCGTCGACTCTGCCATTCGTGTGTCAACGACACGCGTCAGACGCGAGCAAACGCCGCGGGCTTGGGCGGCCAGGCGCACGCTTCGAGCTGGAGCCGTAGTCGCTTTGCCGCCTCGGACTCGGTGTGACTGCTGCTGCTGCTGCTGCTGCGGCTGTGGGACGCCCACTCGCGGCGCTCGCTCACGTTCTCTTTGTCTGCGTCGTCAGCACGAGTACGTGGCAGAGCAGACTGCTGAGGCGTTGGTGCTGCACTCACTCGCTTGTCACGAGAGTCTTGTTGTGCCGTGAGGTCGTTGCTGCTGCTGTTGTCGTGCGTTGAGAGCGTGTGCATCTGCATCTCGAGGCGACACAGTCGGTCTTCGACGCTTGCGATCTTGGTCATGAACGCGCTCGAGAGCCCAGCGATCTGGCTGCTCAGAGCTGCGAGCGTCTGTCGACACATCCGTCGTCATAGAGCGTCAGTGTGAGGCGCCTCTGTCGCCCACACCAGTGCCTCTGCCACTTGTCTCGTCATGCAGTGCGCACCTCTGCGAGATCAGCTGACGCCGCGTGCGGTGCTCCAGTCGGCCGATCATACGCACTGCCGCTCTCTTCTTGTCGCCATGCGTCCTCACGGGCGGCGTGGGCAGCTTTGTCGCCATTGCAGAGGCCGTCACTCTCTCGAGCAAACGACACGCGCTGCTGCACCAAGGACCAGCAGCAGTGAGGCCCACGACCATCTCATGGGCGAGGGAGTGAGTGAGTGAGAGGTGGCACGTGAGGACGGACCTGGCGACTGCGTGGCGTCCTGACTGCATCCACAGTCTCCTGGCGCTGCGTCACTCCTGTCTCTGATGGCGCTGTCCACATCTCCAGTGCAGCGCTGCTGCTGTGGCTGCGGCGATGCTGACGCTGCTGCGCTGGCGCTAGGACGTGCTTCACATCCTGCCGATTGCGAACTGCTCGCTGTCTCTGCCTCTCATCGCCACTGTCATCGGCTGATCCAGTGGCACTGCGACCTCGTGGCACATGCGCCTGTTGCTTGGTACGAAGTAGCTGGAGCACGGTCTTCGCGTTGCTCGAGGCGGCGACTGACGCCGCTGAGGGCGACGACGGCAGCACGTGGCTGTCTACGCGCACTGGCGCGCCACTCGGTCTGTCCAGAGCCCACACACAGTGACGATGCACACGAACGCGTGAGTCCTCCTGCTGCTGCTCCACGCATGGGCTCGTCATACGCAGAGACGCGCGCACTCTTTCGGCTTGGTCCACACTGCGTGCTGCTGCCGCGCGCGCCGCGCACTCTCGCTGTGCTTGGCGACCACGAGCTCCAGGACGTCGGACACAACGTCGAGCTTCCGCGTCCAGTGGTGCTCCGAGAGGAACTGCGCAGCAGTGAGCGACGGGAAGTACTTGAACGCGTCGCGCAGGAGCCGGAAGGCGCAGTCGACAAAGCGCGCGTCGGTCTTGCCGTACAGGTCGTAGCCCTACGGTCGAATGTGCAGCAGCCATCGCTGTGAGCTGCGCGTCGGAGAGCTGCGATGCAAGACATACAAGCGCAGGTATAGACGTACGCTGGTCTGGACAAACGCTGCGACGGCGCGCGAGTAGTCGAGCAATGCGAAGTGCAGCACGCGGAGCAGGTCGGCCACGCTCGCGCTCTCGGCGCTGGGCACGAGACAACAGTCACAGAGCAGCAGCAGCGAGTACGCGGTAGCTGTCAGCTACGAGCAGCACGTGCGCAGACGAGCGTCACACGTACCTGGCTGCGAGCGCATGTGGGTACTGGACGCTCCGCAGCAGCGCCTTGAGCCGCGCGCGGCTGTTGCGCAGGTCGCCGCTTGGCATGATGATGTTGTTGCTCGTCGCGTTTGAAAATGTGAATGAGGATTCGATTTGATGAATACGAAATGTATAGAGGAAATAGAACCGCGTCAACGTGTCCTCGTGTGTCAGTCACCCCATGGCGGTCGACTGCGCCGTCCGGGTCCTCTCAGTCTCCATCACCGTCTCCATCCGGTGCACTGCGTCGTCCTAGAGCCAAAGGAAGCGAGCGCCGCCAGTCGCTCCTCAGCCAAACATCTTGGCGGTCGAGGACCCGCGACGCGCGTGCAGCGAGTTGTACATGAACGAGTCGACAAAGCCGGCGATCTGGACGACAGACAGTGTCACGTCGACAGACACGGGTGTCAGGAGGTGCGTACTCATCGAAGGAGCGTGCGAGGAGCAAGTGCGACGGACGTACGGAGACGACGCCGCCGACGATGGCGCAGATGTTGGTGAGGAAGTGCGTGAGCGGCACGCGGTCGTTGTCGACTTTCACGACAAAGGGCGAGAGGTCGAAGACGAAGAACGCGCCTGCGCACGTGGGCGAGTGAGTGGGTGAGGGCGACGTCGAGGCGGTGGACACGAGAGACTACGAGCCAGGGACGCGTGCGTACCGGGGAGCGCCGAGAGCTGTCCGTACGGGTCCAAGTACCGCGCTTGCTGCGTGTAGGAAAACTGCCGCCGCGCGCGCCGTGTGAGAGCGCGAGACGCGTAGAGCGAGCAAGTGGCGCGGCGCGTACCTGGTACGAGTGGATCTTGGACGAGATGTCGCTGTAGATCGTCGGGACGACCTTGATGAAGTACTGGAACACGCCACCGACTGCAGTCACGAGGCACACGCAGAGGAGACGTCAGACCCACGCGCTCGCAGGTGCTCAGCGCCATTGAGCGACCCCGCGGCCAGCAACGTACTGCTCTCCGTGATCTTCGTCGTGCCGTCGAGCGGTCCGACTTGCCCTGGGAACGGCTCGCCGAACGACAACTTGTGCACGACGTGACTCGCGTTGAACGTGAGCTCCTGCCCAGGGCGGAACTGGTGCACGAGACGCCCTTCGCGGTGGAACGTCTTCCCGAGCGCGACGTGGAAGTTGCCCGCGACGCGGTTCACGAGCATCGTGCCTTCAAAGCGACACCCTTCGCCGTCCTGCGCGAGCTGCTCGTCCATGACGCTCTCGCGCACGCACTGCTCCTTCGCTTCAGCGTCTTCGAGCGACAGGTCGCTCGCCATGTACGCCTCCTTGAGCTCGTCGCACGTGTTGCAGCACTTCTTGCCGGCTGGGTGCACGCCGTCAAAGCAGCTGCCGCAGTAGCCCGCGGGCAGTGGCTCGAGCGGTTTGTCCGTCGCACCTGGCGCCATGGACATTGGGCGGCCGATTGGCTGGCCCTGCGGGTCCAGTCGCATCTTCTTCATCGTCTGGTGCATGTTCACTTGGAGGTCGCCAGCCACGTCCATGGCGTTCATGTGCGCGTCTATCGGCAGGCGAGACGGACACACGCGCAGCTGTGAGACCAGCGATCGACTGACGGACTGCGGTCGAGAGAGAGTGAGAGAGAGGTGCGTACGTACCGCGGCAGCTGATTGCGAGGAAGCTGATGTCGAGATTGATCTGGAGCTTGTCGTTCAGACTCGAGTCCACGACCATGTGCTCGTGCGTGTTCACGCTCACGTACGCGCGGAACTCGGACAGGAACAGGATGAGCATCACAATGCCGGCGACGACCGACACTGGGCACATACACATACACGCACGTATATATGCAGCGTGAGCGCATGCAGCAGAGCGCAGTGCGCATGAGCAACGAGCTGCTCGCCGACACCGAAAGACGCACCTGTGGCGCCAAACTCGGTCTGCACTTTGAACTCGCGGTGCATCTTCGGGTACACGTCCACGCGCTTGAGCGCGCGCCGCGCCGAGCGCGAGAGCTCGCTGCTCTCGCGGCCCTCGGCCAGCAGCCCCACGTCGTCCACGTCGCCCTTGCCTCCGCGGTGCCGCATCTCCATCCTTGCGACCTTCACACGATCACACGTGTCGAAATGCGTGAGCACTTCTGCCCTTGTTCCATTTTGAGCGGTACACTGATCCATTTAGAGCGGTACACATCCGTTTGATGTCAGCCGAGTCAGCTCACTTTCGAGCTTGCGCGACAATCGCAACATGCGCTGCTCGACGCCATCGTCGTCGTCGTCACTCCGAGACGCTGTGCTCGCGCGCAACATCCGCTCGATCGTCTTTCGGCTGTCGCCTGCGGCTGCGCAATGCACGCTCGCGAGTCCAGAGACTGTGCAGGTACGCGTCGCTCGCGCTCTGCTAGTCGACTGCTATTGATTCACATGACCGCGCGATCGTTCATATCACGACCAGGTCGTCCAAGCGCTGCAAACGTACGTGCTTCTGTGGCGATCGCGATAGCAGTGCTGCTGTTCGTAGATGTGATAGAACGTGTGAACTCGTGCAGCCATGGCTTTCGCGTCGGATGCGTTGGAGAGCAACCAGCAGACGAGGTAGTGCGTAACAGCGACGCGGTGGCTGTGAGTACGCAACGCGAACACTGATGGTCGTGTTGGTGGCGATGCTGCGGTAGCGGCACCAAGCAGCGATGCACGCATTGTTGCTCAAGACCGCAGCCTCCACAGCGCTGGACTTTGTGCACTTTGGTCCCGTGGTGCGTCGCTGTCATTCATCGTTGCACTTCGCACACACATGCACACGCACTGCGTCGTCCTCACTGTGTGTGGCGGTGCCGCTAGGTTGACGACTCAGTCTACGCGCGAGCAGCACACGGTCTCAACGTGCCACTGCAGCGCACGATGCTCGTGACCGACGCGCTCGCAGCAACAGGCGAGGCGGCGCCTGCGAGCACTGTGCTCCACGATATGGCAACCACGCAGCTCGCGGACCACGCCATGACAAGCTCGCGGCTGAATGGCTCAAGTGGCGGCGTCGCTCGTCAGCTCGCGGCGTTTGCGCAAAGTGCGTCCTCGCCGATTGGTCTCGAGACTCCTGCCGCGTACGAAGCGAGCGTGTGAGCGCGTGCACAGTACTGACGCAAGACTGTGCGCCACTACCGATGCAGATCTGCTCGGCGTCGAGCGCTGTCTCGATCTGTCCAGTCGCTGCTTTGGTCCGCACCGCGTGCTCCTCTCGCAGGTCTTTTACACGTCGCCGCTCTCGTTCGCGCTCGTGAACCTCAAGCCGATCGTCCCAGGTCCGTCCGACCTGTGCTCTACTGCGTCCACGAGTGCGGCAAAGGATAGCACAAGCTTCTTGCTCGCCAGTCTCGTGCGGTTTGTTCACACTGACGACTATGGTGCGTGGTCTGCTGCTGGTGATGATGACGCACAGGACACGTGCTGGTTGTCCCAAACCGCTGCGTGGATCGGTTCGAGTGCCTGGACGCGGACGAAGTTGCCGATCTGTGGAGCACTGCGCAGGTTGGTTGCCTGCATCCACAAGCAGTCTGAACGCCACGCACACATGCTGCTCATGAGCCAGGACGCTGTGTACTTGGACGTACTGACGAGAGCGTCTATGGTGTGTTGGTGTTGATGTATGAAGCTGGTCGGCAAGACGCTCGAGCGCCACTACAGCGCCAGTGCGCTCACGTTTGCGATCCAGGCATGAGCGCAGGCTACGCACTTGCTCCTGGATCTCGCAAGCACAAACGTCGTTCTGACTGACTGTCTGGCATGGTGTGTGGGTGTGTGTGCAACCAGGACGGCGCAGCGGCGGGGCAGACTGTCAAGCACGTGCACATTCACGTGCTGCCACGTGTCGCCGCGGACTTTGCGAACAACGACGACATCTACACAGAGGTACGAAAGAGCGTGTGCTGCGTGCTGTGCTGGCTGACGCTTGATTTGTGAGTCTGTCGAGAAGGCTCACTGTGTCGAACCACGCGCTGGTGCTCGCGATAGATCGAAGCGCACGAGCATGGGCTTCACGTCGACAACGAACGCCGCAGCGCTCGCTCGGAGCAGGAGATGGCGCACGAAGCTGCAACGCTCCGCGCGCTCTTTCTCTGACGTCGCTACTGCTTCGAAGCGTGCAAGAGGCAGTCGTCAACGCTGTCTTTCCGCGCGCAGTACAGAGAGGTAGAGAGGATATCATTGCGAGTCGTCAAAGTGACAGCACGAGTGAGGGCACTCAACGCGTACGCCAGCGTCGATTCAGATCGCTGCCATCATTCGTGTTGTCAGCGCACACCATTGGGATGGCTTGCTCACTCTCCATGGTGAGGATTGAGTGAGGAAGTGAAGCGAGTGTAGCCACAGACGCCACAGTGAATCCGACGACACATGCTCGAGACCTGGGAACTGATTAGGTGATTGAAGTTGCGCGCACTCTCACTGTGAGTGAGGATTGTCCAACATATCGGTTTGAGTTTGGGCAACGGGAGTGCGCGAGGTCAAGCAGAGCGTACTTGCGTGAGTGCTCGCACAGACAAGCAGAGGCAAGCAGCGAGTGGTGCGATGCGAGGACTTGATGGGAATGAGCGTGAGGCGGATGTGAGGTCTTCAACACTCGTCTCGCGAGAGTTGCAATTGGAGTGTCACGCTTGGACTTACACATGTCCTCACACACACTCGAGCTACAATCGCATTCGCCATGACCTTGCCGCAACCATAGCAAGAGCACCCGCACGTGTCTGAGCTCCGCAAGCTCTTCGAGGTGCTCGTTCTCCTGACGAAAACGCGGCTCCAGCTCCAAGGGGACGACGACTCAGCACAAAACAAGCTTGAGTCAACGCGCAGCTCAAGTTCAAGCATCGCTCTCCTCATGGTCGGATGTCGGCCGTGTCTGCTGGCTATGCAGTCGCTCGAGACAGCAGCAGTCGCTCCCGCCTCCATCACTCTCGCTCGCACGCGTTCTTCATTCGCGAGCTTCCTGCTGCTAGTCTCCACGTTGAGTGGTCTTAGAGATATATGACCAAGTGGCAAACTCTAACGTCCTCAGGGACGCGTGGCCTGGGGAATGGATACTAGGCTCGGACCGTCGCGGCCTAATATACCTCACTGTCATCATCATCATCATCAAGTGGCAAACTCTGTTCTGGGTGATTCGTGGTTGGTCGAGACTAGCCACACATGCGTGTGCTGCTAGCTGCTCTCGCACAGTCAGTCATTCACCAAATCTACCTACGCACTTGGTCGTGATCATCATCATTATTGGTGCATGTCTTGCGCGACACCACGAATACTGCGCTGGGACGCACACATGCACTCACTCACGACACAATGCATGTACACAACAGACACGCCTCGCGTTCGAGACGTCTGGTCTGGTCTGGTCACCTGGACA
Source organism: Globisporangium parvum (assembly GCA_023333885.1). Lineage (NCBI taxonomy): Eukaryota > Oomycota > Peronosporomycetes > Pythiales > Pythiaceae > Globisporangium > Globisporangium parvum. The sequence goes on from JAASFT010000314.1 coordinate 21,486, forward strand.
CGACGCACCACCTTCATCACCATCACACGTGCGGCAACACACTTGTTCCACTGATGATCTTGATCTGCGTGGCCGACTGCTGCTTCGCCTTCAGTCTGTCCGTTGGTCTGTCCATCAGTCAGTCATCGCCATGACATCACGCTGCGCGCTTGCGCGCCGCAATGACCTCTTCGACGATCGGGCACTCGGGAAAGTCCGACGGCTCGGAAAAGCTCGGCATGTCGCTCAGCAGCGAGCTCTGCGCGCGCGTGATCGGCTCTTCTTGCGCCTCCCAGGTCTGCGCGCGCAGCTCGAGCTCCTCCGAGCTCGGCGCTGCGCCATGGGTCTGCGTAAAGAGTCCGTCCTCGCTCGGCGTGAACTCGGGGAACGTCGACGCTTCCGAGAACGCCTTGGTCGCCATTTCGTCCAGGTTCGGGTCGAGGTGGAAGCGCTCGGCTGCAGCCGAGTCGAACGAGAACGTCTCGCTGGCCGCGGCCGCTTGGACTTGCATCTCGAGGTCGTGCTTGAGCTGGTCGTAGATCTCCTGCAGCTGCTCTGGCGACGCCATGCCTGCAGTGATGTCGTCGTGGTAGCCGCCGCCTGCGAGCGTGATGTTCTCTGGAAAGTGCGACGGCTCCGAGAACATCGCCGTCGATGGCTTGACGTGCTGCGTGTGATCCGCTGCAAGCATCTCTTTGGTGAGCTCCATCATGGAGACTGTGCCCATGACGTGGCCATCGTGCTCGACGACTGGGATGGCGCTCAAGTGCTGCGACAAGAACGCAGTGAACAGCGAGCAGTCGTCAATTCATCCGCCTCGCACCTGACCGTAGGTGTTGAGCTATGCAGCAAGCTCGAAGAGAACGCACCTTCTTCGTCATGACCTCGAGACAGCCCTCGACAGTGTCTTCTGGGTACGCAACGACAAGCTCTGAGCCCATCGTCGCAACTTCGCACACCTTCGACGATCGAACAGCCGAGTGGCTCGCATTGAGCACTTTGTCAAAGTAGTCGTGCTCAGTGAACACGCCAACGATCTGAGACGCACGCAAGCAGAAGAGGAGCATGGCAGAGTCAGACAAGTCGACACTGCAGTCACTCGCGCACTCGCAGCCAGCCAACCATTTGCTCAAGCATGTTGCAACGCCACCGCACCTTGTCGTTCTTGACAACAGGGAGAGCATCGAGATGCATCTCTGCCATGAGCTGCGCTGCGCGCTCTGCGGTCATGAGGTGATCCACAGTCGCGACGCTCGAGTCCGGGAGGGACTGAAGCATGGCGGCGATCGTGGTCTGCCCACTCCGTAACACGCGGGTCGTTGCAATGGAGCGCATTGGCGTCACCATTGCTGGCGTCTGACGTTGCGCGTGTCGAGCGAGTCGGGCGATCGCGCGCTGGAGCATCGTGACGCTTGGTTCGTGTTCGTGTTCGGTGGTGGCGAGCGGACAGTGCTGCGTTGAGGTCGTTCGGAGGTCGCTTCGAGTGCTTGTGTCGAGTCGAGCGCAAATGGCGGAGTGGCGTCTTTGAACGCGCGAGTCGAGTGTCGAGTGAGATGGTGTTCTCGAAGCCTCACGAGCTCCAAGCCAAACGTACGCTTGCTTGGCAAAGCGTCTCGTTGAAGTTCCTGCACCTCGTCATTGGCTGCTGCGAGTTAAAATGCGCTTGGTGTCTGCGACGGCGCGAGCGACGACGCCGCGGTCCAACGCTTCGACTCGCTCGGTCGGTCGGTCGGTCGACTCGAAGTCGACGCGACTGCTGTTGACGCAAAGGCGCTCCAAGTGCACGACGACAGACCGCATGGCAACGAGGGGCGTTCGCTCGCTGTGATTGCTCTCCTTCAGGAGCAACTCAATGCGAGATGGACACATGCCCTCCTTCCTCCTCCATCCCTCCATCCCTATCTACCTGTGCGTGCCCAACGCGCTCGTGAGCAAGCTCTCTCTCTCGATTGATAGATAGATAGAGAGGTAATGAGGGGGGGGTGTCGTCGCTCAAGATAGCGTCGTCGCGCGTTTCGCACGTGCGGTTGTCTGTTGACTTGAGGCTCGTTGCGAGTGTGTCTGTTGGCGCCAACGCGCGACGGCTCGAGCGAACCAACCGCGTCTGCGTCTGCTGCTGCGCGGCGTGTTTGCGTGCGTGGGAACGACTGGTGCTGCTGCGACTGGAGTACTTCGTGGCAGAGGAGGAGGGATGCCGCAGGCGATCAATGAGCTCGACGTCGACTACGAAGCGCAGGTGTGTGTGTGTGACGAGAATGGTTGGCTCAACGGCGCTTTCGCCTGCAGCCTCATGGCGCAGAGGCACTGACGATCCATTCGCTGCGCACGTGCGTGAACGCGCAACGAGCAGATCCAGGAGATCAAGCGCTTGG
>JAASFT010000315.1:0-23701 GCA_023333885.1 Globisporangium parvum
GGAGCGAGTCCAACGCACGGAGCTCGGTCTGTCTAGTTCAGGATGCCATCATGAGAGACTGCAGTATATCTGCTCTCGCCAACACACACCTCCATCGTCGCCTCCAGCCCACAGCATGCTGTCTTCGGCTTCTGGGACCAGACCGGGGCATCAGTCATCGCCAGTTGCGCTTTCAGCACATCGAGCCGCGATGCCATGGGCATCAGCGTGTTGCCTCGGAACGACAACAGCGCCGACCGGCAGTGCTGTGTCCTTGAAATGAGCGACCAACGCAACAGGAGTCAGCTGCTGGTGCGATGGCGTCGCAAACTCGAGCTCTCGAGCTTGCGGGCTGCAGCGTCGAGCGAGACGGTCTTGACCTTGTACAATGAGTGAGTGAGCGAGTGGCTCAAGTGGAATGCGGTTCGTTGGCACTGGGATCTGCTCGACCACTTTGCCAAGGCGATCGCAGACCGAGACGCCCAACGAACACGCAGAGCCTATGCGCACGAGCGACCTCCATCCAAGGACGCCGACAGACCACGCGAGCGAGCTCTCGATGGTGATGATCGGCTCGATTTTCTTCAACAACTGCCCGCATGGTTCCATTTTCCTTTTGCGACCGAAGCAGCTCCAGCTCCAGCAGCTCTTCGCGCATGGCACGCGGATCCGAGCTCGCAGCCGCACGCGGCGCGCTACCAGCAGCAGTCGACACGGCGGTGAGTGGCGTGCACGGCGCGCCGTGCGCGATGGCAGCAGTCTGTCAGCTCTGCGAAGTGGCGTTCCACCAGTTCCGGCCGCGCTTCACATGCAGCGTGAGTGCTTCGATTCGGTGGATCACTTGCACCTTTGCATGGCAGTTCAACGCGCTCGCATGCTACACATCGCTTCTTTAGTGCCTCTGTGTCACACTCTCGACGGCGTGCACGCGCTTGCTCGATCACTGCTGACGGCTGGGCTGCTGTTGCACATGTGTATGGTGCGCTGAAGCGCTGCGCAGCACAAGTGTGCCAGTTCTGCTCGTGGCGCAACGCAAGCACCACGAGTTGCCGACTTTGCCACGTACGTCGCACGCACAGAGCTTTGTTGCGCTGTGCTATGTGGCGTTCGCTCCTGTACGCGCGCAATCCGATGCGACTGCCGCGCTTTTGCTCACACCATCTCGCTCGCTGCGTGGCATGGGTGCGAGTAGCCTGAGCGCAAGTCCGAGCAGCCAGCGTTCTCGTTTCGTCAGGTGCGTCGCAGCGCGTGGCTTGGTCACACCTGCTGCACTCAGGAGCCGCGCCAGTCGACTGACGCGTCCCACGGCCAACCGCACACAGTTCCTCTGGACCGTGAAGCTCCTGCCGTTCAGCTGCCGCGCCGAGAAGTGGTTCTACTACGCGCGTCGACGACGCTCTGCGACGTGCTACTCGTCGGTCTCGAAAGAGCAGTACTTGGAGCTTGTGCAGCAGCTCCACGCGACGAGCACGAGCCGCAGCTCGGACCAGCAGCGCATGATTGACCAGGTCTGTTCGTACGCGGCTGCAGCAGGTACTCGCGTCCACATGATACGTCTGACCCGACTGCAACGCGTGGCTGTCGTGGTTCGCACTTTGGCGAGTAGGACGTCGAGCGCACGTTCGACCAGCTCCAGACGACTGTGAACGCACGCGCGCACCGCCCTGCGTTTTCGTCGCAGCAGCACCACCACCAGTCGCTTCGCAGCGCGCGCAAGCGGCTCGCGCCACTCTCTGACGCAGACATCTTCGTGTGGCGCGCAGCGACACGAGAGCTGCTGAGCGCGTTCCTGTTGCTCAAGCCGCAGATTGGGTACTGCCAAGTACGTACGTGCTTCTTCTGAGCGTGCGTCCCCGAGTGAGCTACGTGGTGGACGGTCGCTCACTGACCGAGTCGGTCGGGTGCGACTGAACTCGACAGGGCATGACGCACCTCGCAGCTGTGATTGTGCAAGAAGCGAAGCTCAACTGCGAGACTGCGTTCCGTCTCTTCCTCTGCATGACTGAGACGTACCGCATGGACTTGCTCTATGGACCCGAGATGCGCGATGTGAACGTGCGGTTCTTCCAGGTGCGTCTTCACGAACTCGCGAGCTGACACCAGCGAACGAATGGCGCGCTACCGAATGCGATCCAGGACGCCTCAGTGCTGCCTCGGGTTGCTCACAGTCGACGTGCTGGCGATGCTGCAGCTCGACGAGACACTGCGGCGGCATCTGCGTCCGCTCCATACACACTTGTCGGACTTGGGCGTCCACCCAACGACGTACGCGTCAAGGTGCGTGGCCACGAGTCTGCTACTCAGTGTCTTTCTAGGTGATGCATCTCGCTCTTGACTCACGCGCACTCTCGCTGCATGCGTCGCTGGCACGCGAACGCACGACGGCGGCAACCTAGCTGGATCCTGACGCTGTTCACCGACTGCCGCGTCCTGCCGCATCCGTGCGTGCTACTCTTCCTCGACCAGTTCTTCCAGAGCGGGTGGAAAGCGTTCTTTCGCGTCACGCTCATGCTCTTCCTCGACGCCAAGGTCCGTTCGTCCGTCCGTCGAGCTCTCGGACTGACTCGTGGCTGTGCTGTGCCGACGCGACTGAGTGCAATGCATCTGACTGCCCTCCCTGGCGATGCCGCGTTCAACAGACTGAAGTCATGAAGCAGCACACTGCGGAAGACGTCGTCACGGTCTTGGCAGACCTTCCTCGGATCCTCACAGCTCAGGTGCGATCGATAGACCCGTTCGACAGCTGACGCACAGCGGCTCCGCACTCACTCCGTCTTCTCTCCTTGCCTCCTCTCGCTCTCGCTCCTCTCAGTACGGACGCGACCCTAGTCGGTTCATCACAGCAGCCACTGCGCTCAAGGTGCGTCCGCAGCGCGCTACGCCATCCTGTCACTTGGCCATCAGATCAGTCCTCCTCCCATGTCCTGACGTGACGAATCGCACCCACGGACGCGTCTGCAGCTCTCGAACGCGTTCCTCCATGACCTCGAAGTCGAGTACTGGACCCAAGGCAGTCTATGCGAGTGAGACCGAGCGAGTGCGCGTGCAGATGATCAAGACCCATGCGCCATCAACGCCTGTCCATACGTACTACGACGTCCTTCCCGCACTTGGCACACTTACACTACTCGTGGAACGACACGTGCTGGATGAACGACACGCGCTTGCGCTTCCGCAGCGCTGCGGCAAGAGCCCGTGGCTTCATGCGCTGCGACGCACGGCCGCTCGGTGTGCCCCACTTGAGGTGGTGAAACAGCGCCTCTGTGAGCAAGCGCTCGTGGATCACGCCGTCGCGCACGAGCACGCGCACTTTGCCGTACAGGTCGCTCACACTCATCGTTCCGAACCGCACGTGCTCCATGACGTCGCTCAAGATCTCGAGCAGCGGCACTGCGTCGGCGTGGGCGACGCGCGCGTTGCCCCAGTGCACGAGCGCTTCGAGCAGCGGGAGCTCGCGGATCTGCAGCTCGTCGTTCTCAATGATCTGCAGCAGCAACGAGTGGCCATCAGTCAGTCCGTCAGTCCGTCAGTCCGTCAGTCTCTCGAGCCAACTGCTCCACTGCGCATCACGCAAGGCGAGCACGCGGGTCCACGCACCTCCAGCAGCAGCTTCTCCGGCAGCTCGACGATCTGCGGGTTCCGAAAGACGTCATGGGCATGGTAGAGCACGAAGCTCTTGCAGATCTCGCGCAGCGCTGCGAGTTCGTACATCTCGGCGGCAACGAGGAGCCCAATGACGTTGTCGAGGTCGAGCACGACGTCTAGTGCGTCGCACAAGCCACGCCAGTGTCAGTGTGTCTCGCTCCGACCATCAGCATGGGCATCCATGCACCACAAGGGTCGCACCGCCAGTGTAGATGAACAGCAGCATCTTCTCGACAATGTGCGGCTCGACGCCGTGGATCTCGACGTCGCGCTGCCTCGCTTCGCGCATTCGTCCTGTGAGCATCGCGCGAAATGGCTCGGAGCTCGCTGCGAGGATGAACCGATGCGCGTGGAAGCGCTGGACTGTCAGTAGCGCAGGCGTTGCGTCTGTGTTCGTGTCGGCGTCCGCTACTGGTGACGGCTCGCAAAAGCGACGTGCGCTGCTCGTGCCGACGCACAGCACGACGTCTGCGCCAATGAGGTTCTCGTCAAAGTTCACGTTCTCGAGCGGATTGTGCACCGCGTGCTTGAGCCGCAGCGACAGGTCTCGGTGGTTCGAGTACGCTGATGTCGTCTGCTTGCAGCGACGCTTGGTGCCGTCGCCTGCGATGCTATCACTGTAGCTACTGCTGCTGCGACTGTACCGCGATGCGGTCGTCTCGGACGACGTCTCGGAGCGGTAGTCGTCGTCTTCGCCAGAGACTGTCGGCGTGTCGAGCGGCGACGGCGATGCGATCGGCACTGCGCGCACGTCGCCGCCCGTGTCGGTCGCGTCCGTCGCGTCGCTGTCGACAACGCGCAGCGCCATCTCGTCGGCGCTGCTCATGCTCGCGATGGTCGTTCGTCTGCTGCAGAAAAGCGCTGAACTTGTCAAACTGACTTCGAAGTTGTGAAAATATCGAGTAGCCAATCAGCATGAGCGTCTAACTAGCGATTTAAGTTGGGAATCTTTGATCCCAAGCGATCAAACAGACCGACCGACCGCAAGTCAGCCTCGCACGCGGGAGCAGCACAGCCGACGCGATGATCAAGGGCATCTTGATCGTGAACAACCACGGCAAGCCGCGCATTGTCAAGTTCTACGAGCACGTCGTGCGTTGCGTTGCGCTATGCGGCGCTGTGTATCACCTGTCGCCGCGCACGTGCGCATTCTCTGCGTGCTCACGCGCTTGTGTGTGTGTGTGTGCATTCGAATGTGTCTGCCTCGGCTGCGATGCGGCCATGTGCTCCACACGCATGGACGCACAGCCGGATGCAGAGCAACAGGCTGTGATCCGTGACATCTACACGCAGGTGTCCAAGCGCCCAGACACACTCTGCAACTTCCTCGAGGGAACGTATGTCCGCACGCCTCTCTGACCGACGACGGTCTAGCGGACACGATCCGTCCGATCCATGCGCGAGTGCTGCGGGACTGGCTGACATGTCGTCCTCTCTCTCTCTCTCTCTCGTGTATGCGAACATGCAACGCGCGGCAGCGTGCGGTACTGGGGCGACGGCATCAAGCTCATCTACCGCCACTACGCGACGCTGTACTTTGTCTTTGCAGTCGACCAGCAAGAGAGCGACCTCGGGATCCTCGACCTCATCCAAGTCTTTGTCGAGACGCTCGACAAGATCTTTGAAAACGTCTGCGAGCTCGACCTGATCTTCCACAGCGACAAGGTGCACTACGCGCTCGACGAGATCGTCATGGGCGGCATGGTGCTCGAGACAAACATCAACGAGATCCTCACGGCCGTGAACGAGATGAACCGCCTCGACAACGCGTCGACGAAGCGCTCGCTCCCTGGCGCGATGAAGAAGTAGCTGTCTCGATCCATTCGCAAGCACCACCGGCTCGATCGCGTTAGTGCATCGGTAGTGAGAGTGATTGTCGTCCACCTCTGCGCGACGCTCGTGCTGTCTAAATTAGCATGCCCTTTGCCTTTGGCTTTGCCGCGTCCTCCTCCGTCGACGACGCCGCGCCAGCCATGGTCGCAAGCATCTTGGCTTCTTCGTCGCGCTCGCGCTGGACCTTGTCGTGCTCGGCCTTGAGCGCGTCCGCTGCGGCTGCCGCCGCGACGTCGTCAGCAGCAGGCACGACACCGCCGAGCTCGACCACGAGCTGCTCGAGCACGTGCACGCGCGCAGTGAGCTGCGCCGCCTCGAGCGACGCGCGCTCGAGCTTCTGCTTGTAGTTCACGAGCTGCGACGAGAGCGAGAGCGTGAGGAACGCGACGCCGATGTTGAACACGTTGAGTTTCTGCGTCTTGAGGTGCGACACGAACGACGTCGGGTACTCTGTCGTCGGCATCGCATGTGTCAATGCCATCGTGAGCCCATGCGCAGGCGACAGCATTGACAGACACGTCGCTCTCTCGCTCTCGCTGTGATTTATGCAAAGGAGCGAATGCATGGACCAACGTCTGCACACATGTGCGTCGATGGACGCATTAGCACATAGGAACGCTAGCGCACCTTGACGCGGCGCCGCAGCGCGCGTGGAGAACTGGCGGAGACGACGCGCAGCGAACATCATCTTGCTCTTGATGTGCGAGCTTGTTGTTTGTGTGTGTGGCGTTGATTGGGCTTCAAGCACTCAAAACTAAAGTCCAGAGCGCCATAACATTCGAACTGGGAAAGGTGGACTCTTTCATTCACGGTCTTCTGTTCGAGCAAATTGGCGAATGCCTTGTAGCTCATGGCCATGCCCTCTCTCTTTGCGAGCGCCATCGACGACGCACACGCACACGCACAGCTCGTATCAACAACTAGCGCGTTCACGTTTGCACGCAACATCTTGCTTGCGACGCACGCGACGTGACAAACGACTACCTACCTACATCACGATCGGCAGCGCTGCATCGACTGCAGCAGCAGATGCGTCGACTGCCTCCATGTGGCGCGCGAGCTGCGTCGTGTACTGCCGAAAGCGATGGCGCTGACGCAATGCCAGCAGCTCTGTCTGCACCTCTTCCAGCGCGTCGATCGACAAGCACCGCCGCAGCTCTGCGCTCTCAAACAGACTCGCCCCCAGTGCGGAGTGGAAGATGGCTACACACACACACATCCACACACATGTGAGGATCCGATTGTCTCGTACGGCGCGACAGCAGCGCTCCAGTAGACAGACGCAGAGCACATACCTTGGATGTACGCAGGGATGCGCGGCGAGTGGAGGATCTGGAAGAGGAACTCCCACACGTTGCGCTGGCGACTGTGCACGCGCTTTGGACCAAAGTAGCTCAGCACGCCGCGGAGAATGGAGCTGGCGAACTGCTCCATGCCGCGAATGCACGCATCTTGTGGTGCGCAGCACGCATGGACAAAGAAGTCACAGACTGCGTCTGCGATCTCTTGGGTCTGTCCGTGCAGTGGGAGGTATGAGGTGTGAGTGACGCATTGTAGGCGCCTAAAATAGGCAAACAGCAACTACCGCACCTGGTGATCGACTTCCAAGAGAATGCTCCCGAGTCGTAGCGTGTGCCAGTAGAGCGACCGCTGCTCGAGACCGCGCGGGCGAGTGAGGACGAGTGGGAAGAGCTTGAGCACGTGCCGCACGAGCGTCATGAACTGGATCGCTTCCGCTGTCACTGCATCGACGTTGCGCTGGTCGAGACAGAACGCGGTGACGTTGCGCGCACCGGCGTCCAGGTCGTCGCTCGGGTCGTCGCAGATCTTTTGGCGAAACACCGCAAACACCGTCTACAGACAGCAGCAGCAAGCGAGTCCCAAGGCAGCGAGGCTTAGCAGTCTTCACGAGCCTAGCAATCCAGCCAATCAGTCAGTCAGGTACGACAAGAGTGTTCGATCATCGTACCGGCAGGACGCGCTCGAGTGTGTCAGCAAACGCTGCAGACTCCTTCTCTTTCACAATGATCGCGGCGCAGCACCGGAGCATGTCGGCCGAGATCGTCTCGGCGTACCAGCGCAGCACGAGGTCGAGCACTTCGCGCTGGATGTGCGCGTGGCTCGCATCGAGCACTGGCACGACAGTCAAGAAGAGCTGCACAGCGCTTGGGCGGCACGCCGAGTCGCGCGCATGGTCGTGCTGCGCGATCGATGCGCCAACGAGCGGCCAGACCTGGTCGAGCAGCGCAAGTGCCTGTGTTGGCTCCTGCACTCCGTTGATCGCTCGACCGAGCAGCGCGATTGCGTGTGCGCACTCGCTTGCTGACGCACTCGTCATCGCTGCTGTGATCGGCGTGAGCACTGTGTTGCAGAACGCAGCAAAGTCTGTCGAGACGAGAGCTGTGAGCTGGAGCGTCCGAGCATCAGCAGTAAGATGCGCCATACAACCTAATGCAGGATGCATCATCCTACCTGCATTCGACACGCCGTCCATGATGTGGAACGTGGCTTCGAGCAGATCTCCGCGGGCTGCGACCGAGACGCCTTGCAGTGGCGCAGCAGTGCTCAGTGTCCGCAGCACGTGCAGCAGCTCAGAGCGTTCACTGATGTCTGTGTACTTGCTGCTCAGCGGACGAGTGACAACGAAGCGCGAGACCAGCAAACATGTCTGTGAGCAGCCGCACCAGTCCCTACTGCCCCCATACACAGGCACTCTCGAGGACGCACGCACCTGATGCTAGGGCAGTTGCTCAGCAGTGCGTGCGACGCAGTTGCGTACGACGACGTAAAGTGGAGACCGTGGCAGAGATCGAGCGACGCTTGGATGTACGTCGCACCTGGCAGCACGAGCGCTGCGCTCAACGACCGAAGGTACCTGCCAATCACAGAGGCGTCAGTGCGTTGGCTCGAGCACGAGCGTCTTGAGTACGTACGCAACCACACACAAGCGTACCTCGCAATGCCGTGGACAACGAGCGGATGCGTTGGCAGCGCGTGTGCGCTTGTCAAGACAGACTGGAGCAGCTGGATGCCTTCAGACGCTTGCGACGCCACGGGCTCATCACTGTCGCCGCCAAGATGGTCGTGCACATCGTCGTCTGTGATGTCCGAGCCCGAGTCGGACGAGTCAATGTCAAAGAGCTCGATCGTGTACTCGAGCAAGTAGAGGATCGCGTCGACCATCGCGACGTCCGTGGTCGTGAAGAGTAGGTCGACCATGCCTTTCACGCACGCGTGGTAGTTCCCCACGCGCTCGCCATGGAGTCCTGGCCACTTGGAGAAGAGACTCAGGAGCGTATCGGCGATCTCTCTGCAGCAAGCACGCACACAGACGCAGTGTGTGAGAGCGAGAGAGAAGGCGAGGCGCGCTGTCTTGGACACGCACTCGTACAGACACAGACACATACGCACTTTCGAATGCTCACGATGGCCTCGATCTCGACGTCGTCGCTCGTGAGCTGCTGCGTCTCGATGAACCACGTGGGGAAGCGACAGTGGTGGATGAGCGCGTTCACGAGCTGATGGAGCAGCCCGAGGACGTGCTCTTGCTCCGCGACGTTCGCAAGCAAGTGCCAGAGCGAGCCGCTCTGCGTGCTCTTGTCGAGGAAGAAGAACCAGAACTCGAGCGTCGGCTCCACGACGTCGATCGCTGCGTGCGCGGAGCAGCTGAGCAAGTACTCGAGGAACGATGAGCTGAACGGCGCTTCGCTCGTTGGAGCCGCAGCGCTCACGCCAGTCGAGGATGCGAGACTCGCGAGCTTTCGCTGCTCGTTCATCGCGGGCGAGAACAGAGTCGCAGTGTGGTTGATCGCAAGCGCACACGCAATGCGCGAGAGTCCGCGGCACACTGTCGTGTCGGCGTCGAGACTGTCGGGCGTCGACTGCTGCTGCGTGAGCGCAGCTTTTGTGAGAAGCAACCGATGCGCTGCGTAGTAGATCGTCTCCACGAGTCGGTCGTGCTCGAGGTCATCCGACGACGCGCTTGTGAATGCGTCTGCGATGATCTCAGCTGCGAGCTGCTCGCGTACACATGCACGTAGGACACAGTTGGCGCCGAATCCAGTGCGCTCACGAGTAGCAGTGGCAGCAGCGAAGGACGAGTGACGCACCTGCGCGAGCTCGTCGTTGTCGCACGTCGCAGCACTGAAGAGCGGATCGAGCAGCCCACTGCGCAGTTCAGACGAAGTGCGTTAGTCAAGGAGCTGTTCCACCAGAGTGAGTGCCAAGAGGAAGAGCAGCGACCGCAGTACCTTGTGTAGAGCTGGACGACGTTCAAGCCAAAGTCTTCTTGGGTCGCGACGCAGCCGACGAGCCAGCTCTCTATACAGCGCAGTGCGTTCGTGTGTGCTTCCGGACTGCTCAAGACCACAAGAGCGAGCGAGAGAATACAGTGTCGACAGATCAGCGAGCGCACTCGGTCGCTTGTGGCGAAGCAGCGTTAGGCAATGGCGACGAGCACGACACTCACACGCTCGAGAGGACCGTGCGTGCGAAGAACATGACGTGGTCGTACTCGCGCTCAAACGTCCGGACGACCGTCTGGAGCTCATCGAGGCGCCAGAGCGGCATGGAGCAAGCGATCTGGTGTGGGATCGCACTCACGACTTCTTCAAACTGCAGTAGAAGTCCGCAAGTGAGCTGTCGCTGTGCCCATCAACACACTCGAGCCGTCCATTCGAGTTCCTGACGCGCGCAGCGTACCATGATCGCACCCATTGCGCTCTTCTGTACCAGACTCGCATCGACGATCTGCTGCAAGTCGCTGCGCCACGTGGTCCACTCGCTGCACGTCTTGACGACGATGTCTGCGACGATGACGCACGCAACGCGGAACGCAGCAGGCGGTAGTGCGCTGCTCTCGCTCGTGCACGCTGCACCAAGCAGCGAGAGCAGCGTCTGCGAGTCCGCACCAAGAGCAGCAACGCGAATGTAGCCATCCACACACGCACACACACACGCGCACAGTCAGTCAGATGCAACGAGAGCGTCATATGAGCTCTCTCTTTCTCTCTCTGTCGATCGGGTGAGGACGTACGTCGCGCACATAGTGCTTTTGCTGCGCACTCATGCGCATCCACTCTTGCGAGGTCTTGAGCCGCACGATCTGCATTGCCACGAGCACTGGCGCAGCGAGCACGCGGCCGTGCTCGCGCGGCGGCTGCTGCAGCACATGCAGCGCCGGCTCCCATGCGTCATCGCTGCGCTGGAGTGCCATGAGCCAAACGTTGGCTTGCTTCTGCGCGGCACTGCCTGGCACGCCCTCGAAGAGCTCGCGCGCGCACGCGACCAGGTGGTTCGCCATGCTCGGTCGCTTGGATCTGCGCTGCTGCTCGCTCTCCCTCGCGCGCGCACTCGCGCTCGCACTCGACGATGAGTTCGCTCGCTGTGCAGCTCGCGGATATCTGCGCTTTTGCGAGCACCTCCTTTGATGGGCAATGCCTGTTTGAGTCAGGACTCGAATGCGGTGAGCCAAAGCAATACAAACAGTCCAATTCAGCGGACAGGCCAACAACAGCGGCCCACATATTCCACGCACTTTCTGAGCAAGTGGAGCGGACCCACATTTTCGTGCACCTTTCGCGAACTATATCAGGCAAAAACGATGCTAGGACCATCGTCGCCTCCACCACACCACACCACACAATTTTCGAAATATTTATGAAAAACCACACAAAAGCACGAATTTAGAGAAACGAAAAAAATCGGAACTTGTTCGACGAGGTATTATTAACTATGCGATCCAAACGGCATGTTCTGATACTTTTACTGTATGCGATGTCTCTCACGAGGTTTAATTAACTGAAGACATGTTCCGAAAGCGAGTGGCAAGTTTTAAACAGGACTTGGCTCGAAAAGCGTGCCACAGATTTCGATTTTCGCGAGAGTGGCACGCTTTCCGAGCCAAGTCCTGTTTGAATCTTGCCACTCGCGCGCACGAACAGCGCTGGCTCGGCTCTCACGCCGCGTAATGCCCCCTTGTTCCCATACATTTACTGGTTGCGATGTCTCTCATACAATAGCAAGCAATTAAATACTCCATAGTGAACGCAAGCATATTATTCAAGAGCATTTACTGGTTGGGATTCTCTCATACAAAGGCAAATCAATTCCATAATCTGTTGTGAACGCAAGCTTACTATTCAAGAATATAGGCTTGGCTTTACTGTACTTCATAGAAGTGCGGTATTACCGATTTCGTAATCGTCAGCTTTCAAAGATGAAATTTGAACAAACCTGTGGCTACTCGCACTAAAGAACGAGCACAAAAATATCTATTTGAGATTTTCGAGGTTATGACATCTTCCGATACATTTGCTGCGGAACATGTCCGCGATACAAAACCTTAGCGCGGTCCAAATTTTGTAGCTACAAGCAGTCCACTTCCAGAACGATCTCATTTGATTTTGCTAATTAACCTCTCGCCATCACTATAACTTATGGAAACCTCAAATCTCACGAAAAATCCATTTATCGGACATTTAAAGGTTTTGAAAGACATGTTCTGCATACTGTACTATACAAACTACGAATCAACACTATAAAACCTACAACCAGTAAACACCTCAGATAACCTCTCCAACATCTGATAAGGTTAAATAGTACGATCGCCTTTGATATATATTTTTGGCATTTCGATTAGCGTTTTCGAGCTCGATGGGGTTCGACTTTTGCGCTGGAAAGATGAGAGCTGTTTGACTCGAAACACTAATCGATATGTCAAAAATGTCATTTGCAAAACAATGTGATCGTGCAAATTGACCGAATCAAATGTTGGTGTGGTTTAGAAGATCCCCAGATGTCGAATCGAAGATTAAGGATTTAAAAGTGGTATTGATGTTTGTATTGACCATCACCCATACGCGACCTCCATTGTCGTAGCGAACCAACTGAAAATTGATACTCTCCAACAATCAATCCTCGATAAGTGCGATGGTGATGTTTCAGAGGACGGTAGATGACGGATGTTGTCCAACAGTCCACATCCACTAGTGATGAAATCAATGCAGATGTCGCCTACATATCGGTGTACATCACATCAACTAGCGGCTCATTGAACCGTTAACGTCTGTCGTACACTCGGTGCACAACGAACACACCAGACATCAACGATTTCTTCGAATCTGGCTCTCTCGCGTTGTCAGTCTCTCAGTGACAGAACTTCTGAGTGTTTACTGTACATGTACTCTTGTGCTACAACACACACAGGTTAAGCGTATAACAGAAAGTGTTTTGAGCAATATTGCTGTTCTGATGGTTCGTTAAAAAGAATTCCACAGCAAAACCGATCATCAAAGTCGGAAGGTCCGAAATCAGGTTGCAAGCAATGTTGCAAGAGTGAACATCAGCATTTCTTTGAGCGACTTTGCTTTAGGTCAGTTCAGAGTCCAGAGTCGACTACGCCTTTGACTGTCCAAAGAAATGATAACAAGACTCAACGGGGTAGAATATAGAAGTGAAATATCTGTATCAATACTTCTGCCAACGTGCAGTCATAATCCGTACATCATGGTTTCATTGCAGAGAGTAACAGCGACAAAGAGGTAGTGGTTTGTTGCCATGTGTAGGGTGTCAATGAAATTCACACACGCGAACCCTGAATGACAAAGTTAGTATCCTACATGCAAGTTGACATCAAGAGGTTGGATGGCCCGACTTACCTCCATACCAAGTTCATCGAGCTGGGTGACAAAGACAAAGTCAAGATCGTGATCAAGTCGTTCAGCTCCGACGACACAGTCAAGTGCATCATGCGGCTCAAGTATTTTGAGCGCCTCATCAACCTGAAGGCTGGACCTCTGGGTCAGTTCTGAACTAAAATGCTAGGATCTTACCACCATACAAAGTTCGGCGAGCTGGGCGACAAAGACAAAGTCAAGACAGCGACACAGTCAAATCGTTACAACTCTGAATATACGATTTGATCAATCACATTGCGTCTCACTTCAGGCTCAATTGGGCGTTCCAGTGGGGATGTCCGTTGAATGATATCGTGACCCTCTATACCGTGTTATCAAGGCCAAGTACTCCGAATCCATTCATCTGTCTGACGAATACAGTCATAGCGAGCGCCTTCAGGAACACCAATATGACGCTCCGCGTTGCAAAGGCATATTGTACCCCAACGCGAGCACAGAAAGACTCAATATTTGACGTACCTCTCGTTTTGATCTCTCATGCACCAAAGCGTGGCCATTAGTGTGAACTCGCTCTGGTTGATAGAAGTCTGCAACAGATACGCCATTGTTTAGACCATCACATCGAATTACCCTTGCTTGTTCGATTTCGCAATATGAATGCCGACAATGTATGTGCTACGATCGTGAATACAGATGAGTGCCAAAATGTATGAGCAAACCGAGCGATCACACCGCGGACGAATCGAGCTGGAAAGTGTGGTATGTCGCCCCCTCCACCCAACACGGCAACATGCATGGGTGCGTATGTTGTTGGAAGAGTTGGCATATCGCTGGTACGGGGCTCTCTCACGCCATTTTCGTAAAAGCCAGTGATGCGAGCCCAAGTTAACAAGAGTGAGCGTGTTCAATGAAGCGTGATGTAAGGAGTCGGTTAGAAACAACTTACTTGGGCAGAACTGGAATTAATTGTTTCATTTTCATCGCTTTTCATGTTTTGTGGAACACTATGTGGGACGCTCTACATTGTCGATGTCTTTTGATTTGATCCTTGCGGCAATCGCGAACAAAGAAGATGGTGGACATCCAGTTGCTTGGTACGTGTGTGTGTGCTGCTTGGCGCATCAGTCGTGCTTCGTATGCAGCACTTGTGTGTCTGTGGAGCAACGCGCTTGAGCTGCTGCTTCTGCTGTGTGTATCCACTGACGGGACTGTCGAACGCACTTGCATCGCAACAGACAAAGCGCCAGGCGAAGGACTCCATGAGTTCGGCGCGCTCAACACGCTGCTCTTTGTACGCCCTGTGCTGGATGGTGCTCCTGTTGCTGGCTCATTGTCAGTGTGCTGCTTCTCACATCTACGCTATGCGATGGTGCATATCGCAGGTGATCATCCTTGGGCTGTGCATCGTCTGCGCGTACTTGATCAAAGAGTATCGCTTCTACTACCTCCCCGAGTCTGGTGCAGCCATGCTCGTTGGACTCATCGTCGGCGTCTGGTACGGCTGCACTGCTACTGTGTCGTGCACTAGTGCTCAAGCGACTCACTGGCTGTGACATCTCTCTCTCTCTCACACACACACACTATGTGCGTTGGACGCTGCCAGTGCGCGGCTCTTCTTCCCAAGTCGCAAAGAGATGGAGTTCCTGCGGTTCAACGTGCGTCCTCGTGAGCACGTCGTCCAGACGCCTACGACGTCTCGCTCGATGGCTCACACTCGCGCCGTTTGCTCCTGCGCGTCGCTAGAAACTGCTCTTCTACTTCCTGCTCCTGCCGCCGATCATCTTTGAAGCCGGCTACTCGCTGCATCGGGTACAGTGCCACGCTGCTTGTGTGACGTCGAGCGCCAAGCGAGCGCCTTGCAACGTCTCACGCACGCATCTGCTCGCCTGTGTACTGCTCTCGCGCGTGCGTTCGCACCTACAGAAGCGGTTCTTCAACAACTTCAAGTACGCGACCCTCGGCTCTGACGCTCGCGCTCTTGACTGCGCTCGCTCACGATGTTCCTGACGGACGCTCTGTCTCGTGACGTCTGCAGCACGATCCTGCTCTTTGCGGTGCTTGGGACGATGGTCTCGACGTTCATCATTGGCTTCTTGACGTTCTACGCCGGCAAGGTGCGCTCCGAGACGCTGTGCCAGCTCGCGCGTTCGTTGTCGTCGTAGCACTGGGTCCTGTCCTGTCCTCTCGTATCGTGATGCGCGCTCACAGTGTTGCCACGATGGCGGGTGTTTGCTGCTGCTGTAGCTCGGCTGGATCCAAATCGACACGTCGTCGCCGCTCGAAGCGCTGCTGTTTGGCGCTCTCATCTCAGCAGTCGACCCAGTCGCGACGCTCTCGATCCTCGGGAACCCGGAGCTGAACCTCGATCCGCTACTCTACAGCCTCGTGTTTGGCGAGAGCGTCCTGAACGATGCTGTGGCGATCGTGCTCTTCAACACGTTCCTCAAGGTACGAGCGTCGTCAGACGCCCGCTGCTTTAATGGCAGGGCGGTTGACAACCTCGTGTGTCTTGCTGCGGCGGCAGTTTGAAGAGTCTGGCAGCGAGTTCACGTACGGCGCCGTGGTGTCGCTCCTCGTCGAGTTTGCGTTCATTTCGCTCGGATCTGTCGCCTGCGGCGTCGTGACCGGGTACGTCGCCTTGTGCATGGTCCGCAGTGATGACACTGTCGCTGTCGCAGAACTGGCTGGCTGACTGGTTCGTCGATGCCTTCATCGCTTGCTCGCCTTCTCCTGCTAGCCTCGGGTGCTCGTTCATGTGCAAGAACACAAACATCAAGGGGTACCCAGCGTACGAGATCACGCTCCTGTTCCTCTTTGCGTACGGCTCGTACGCGCTCGCCGAAGTCATGAAGCTCTCGGGCATCATGTCGCTCTTCTTCTGCGGCATCACAATGGCGCACTACAACTCGTACAACCTCTCCAAGCCGTCGCAAGTCACAGCCGAGCACATCTTCAAGAGCTTTGCGCTCGTGGCCGAGTTCTTTGTGTTCCTGTACATGGGCATGGGCGTCTGCGCCGGGCAGTTTGGCCGCTGGGACGTCAAGTTCATCGTCCTCGCGATCGTCTTTTGCCTCATCGCGCGCGTGTTCAACACGTTCCCGTTCAGTTGGCTCGCAAACCTCGGGTACGTCTGCGTTCATTGCAAGACGGTGCGATGGCAGTCGACCCTACCGCTCACTCGCTGTGCCTCTCTGGCTCGGTGGCTCGGTGTGTCTCAGTCGAACGACCAAGATCCCAATGAAGATGCAGATCGTGCTCTGGTTCGCTGGCTTGCGCGGCGCGATCGCATTTGCCTTGTCGCAGTACGTTCACTCGACAGTGTTGCATGCCGTGGACTAGCGCTCGGAGACCTGACTGGTGTGCTTGTCTGTTCGTGAAGGAACATGCCAGGACCGAACCAGGATCTGTACATCACAACGACGCTGTCAGTCGTGATCTTCACGACGATCATCTGCGGCGGGCTGACCGAGCCGCTGCTGACGTACACAGCGCTCAAGGTAGGATAGCGTGTGTGTGCGATGTCCGAGTCGATGCGGCCAACGTCGTTGAGTTGCTCACGGATTGATCGACTGCTGCTGTTGCTGCTTTGGACGACTAGAGAGATCGCGGTGCCGCGTCGATTGACGGTCACAGTGATGGCGACGACGACGACGACGAAGAGTTTGGACTGCTGGGCGAACACGGAGACGGTGGCGGCGAGCGTGACTGCCCTCGAGTCGTTCGACGCAACGTCCAGACGAGCGATCTGCACTCGTTCTGGGGCAATGTACGTCTGTGGAGCGATGCGCTTGTGATGAGCACGCGTGTAGAGGCGCTCACTCTCGTTGCGCCTCCACGCAGATCGACGAGAAGTACTTCAAGCCTGTCTTTGGCGGCTCCAGTCGGCCGGTACGATCGAATCCAATGTATCTCCAAGGTCTTGCTCCTGCGCTCGCACTCGACGGGAGGATGAGCAAGTGAGTGAGTGACTGAGTCGACGTCTGCTGCTGGACTCTGCTACTGCCGTGCACTCGCTCAGGTCGCTCGGCAAGGCTCTGGCTCGAGCCGAGACAAGCGTCACTCTGAGGACGCGAACTAACTAGCGCGAGTCAAGTGCAAGCGTATTGCTCTGGTTCATGCGTGAGAGCTCTCGCGAGAGACAACAGAGTTGGGAGTGGAGCGTGCGCAGTGGCTGCGTATCAGCCCTTCTTGGCGGTATGAAGGAGGTAAGCGCCTAGAACGCACTCGTTGGCGACGCCTTGCGGACCGAGTTGTCAATGCCCTGCCCACTCGCGAGCGCAGCTTGCTGACGACTCTTGTCTTTCTTCTTGCTCGCGCTTGTCAGTTGATGACGATGAGGACGACGATGTGGGTGTCGTCGAAGTGCTGCGCTTGTCGGCACTGCTCTGGCTTGAGCGAGGCGTGTGGTAGGCGTCTGACGATCGGGACGACGACATGGAGTCGCGAGCGCTGCTGTAGTCAACACTGCTGTCGACGCTACTGCGATCCGAGTGGCGCGACGTCTTTGCCTCTTTCGAGCGACTGCCCTTGGCTTTCCGAGGACTCTCGTCCTGTGTAGGTGAGTAGCAGCACGCACGATGGCACGAGACAACGAGCGTGAGGTCGTCGTGATCACCGGTAGCATCGCCACCAATGTGCTCGACCAGGCACGCACGCACCACGCTTTGGCAGTGCTCGTCAAACGCAAAGAACGCCTTTAGGTTCGGGTCGGCGTGGTGCTTGAAGAACTCGACGGCGCTCCCGAGCGCACACACGCGCGTGACGTACGTATCGAGCTGGAGACGTCGCTCTTCGAGAAAGTCATGAGCAAGCGCACTGCCAAAGAACGAGCGGAAGGCGTCGCGGTGGTGCTTGACAAAGTCGATCCCAGTGAGCTGCGCACCGAGCGAGAGCTTGAGTGCTCTGGATCAGGAGTAGCAGCAACAGGGAGAAGAGAGACCAGTTAGCTTGTGTGAATGCGACAGCTCTTGCGATGCGCGCTGGCACCAATCGATCGATCGCGAGTACGCACTCGTGGAGCGCGTCGAACTCGGAGAACCGGTGCCAGACGTCCCACTGCTTCGACAGTCGCCGAGCTGCCATCTTGCTGAAGAGCTGGCACGAGCACGTGATCACGTACTCCTATCATCATCACCACGCACACGCACACACAACGGTAATCAAGTGCGTCTCTGTGAGTCTCCAAACACATGCACATTGAGCTCATAGACTCCATGGCTGTCGATACGAACGCAAGGTCGCGCACCGCGTGCTTGCCGCTGTCGTGGGTCCGGAACTTGACGACGCGCGCTTGGAACGAGAATTCGTTCGCTGAGCCTGGAGTTGCGAACCGGGGTGTCTGCGGTCCTTCGCGCGCGCTCTTGAGCAGCGCTTTCATCCACTGCTTCTTCACGTCGTTGCTCGGTGCAGCAAAGTAGTGGCACTCGTCGCCGGTCGCACCCACCGTGTTGCGCACGTAGAAGCAGTACGCTGTGTCCTCGACATTGACGCCGTGGTTCGGTTCGCCTGGGATCGGCGTTGCAACATCTGCGCCAATGAGCGACAGACTCCAGTGCACGCAGAACTGGGATCGGTCCGTGAACGCCACGAGCTTGGCTGAGATGTCGTCGAGTTTGAGGAACACGGTTTGCCACACTTTCTTGGCCGCCTTGTCCGTCGGCGACACGGCGAGGATGAAGCCCTCCATGGCGAGCGATTGTGTTGTGAGTCGTGAAGAAGGCAAGTGGTATCGGCAGCGATACATGCAAGCGCTTGAGCGGACCAGGCACTGAAGCGCGCGTGTGAGATCCGAAGACGATGCCAAGATGGTGCGAGGGCAAGATACGATGGAGCTAAATGGAGCTCAAAGGAATGTGGCTAGCGCGACGTGAGCTCGTCTCTCGCTTTGCACGCGAACGGCGCGACGTCGAGACCGAGTGCGTCGACACTCACGAGTGGCGTCGATCCTCTCGAGTCAAACACTCGACTCGAGCTGCTCGTGCTGACGCGGCCACTCAGTTCGACTTCGTTGTTGTTGTCCTCGTAGATGCTCTCGTTCTCAGGTGTTGACGGAGTCGACACGTACAGACGCGCTGCAGCACTGCTCACGTACGAAGTGCGTGGTGAATGCGCTCGTGCTCCTGTGACTCCGCCAGTCTGCGTACAGCAGAAGCCTCAGTGTGAGAGTCGTGATGCGGATGGGCATTGCGAACACCAGTGATGCGATGCAAGCGATTGCACTCGTGGCAAGCGGAGGAGTGACGACGCACCTTGACTGGGAACCGCGACTTGCGCTTCTCAGCGAGCGAACTCGGAACATCTGCCGACGTCAAGAGCTTGCTCTTGATGCGCTTCTGCAGCAGCGGCAGCACGATTGGACTCGCGCGGACGTAGTCGAGCACGCTCTTGCCTTTCAGGTTCTACGTGACAGATCCTCGTGAGAATCGCAGAGGGTCGGGTCAGTCGTGAGGGCACCACCAGCACGAGTGGCTCTCCTTCGCTTCCTCGCACGTACTTTGCTCTTCCAGACGACATCAGATGCGCCTCGGCCCTCGAGCTTGTCGACTGCAAGCGCCATGTCGACGAGCAACGAGCCGTGTTTGCATCGTGCTGCCCAGTGGAACGCTGTGTCGCCGTGTGCATCGCGGTGCATTGCGTCGGCACCGCGCTGCAGCAAGAGCCCACAGATGTCACGGTGACCAGCGCGCGCAGCTTCCATCAGCGCTGTCGTGCGACTCGCAGCCGAGTCAATCGCGTCGACTGCAGCGCCAGCGTCGAGCAAGAAGCGCGCGATCGAGGCATCGCCAAGCCTGCAAACCCACGCATGACACGACGCATCCGTGCGTCAGATGCAGCTCCTGCACGCAGTACTCCCAGACATCAGCACCGGAACCTACCACGCCGCGCAGTGAAGCAGCGAGCGGCCAGCGTCGCTGAACTCAGGACTTCGCTTGCTCAGTAGTCGCTGCGCACCTTCGACGACGAAGAAGTTTTGCACGAGCTCGAGGTTGCGATCTCGGAGCGCGTCCCAGACAGTGCCGCCGTAGTTCACGATCGCGCGGCGCGCTTCGCCTCGTAGCCACACGCGCGCATCTACCTCGCTCAAGCCCTCCGCAGTCTTGGCTGATGCCGAGAACGCAACAGAGGCAGTCGACGAGTGGGCATGGCGGCGCGCGCTCGATGAATGTGAACGCTGCCTTGCTGCATCGTGGACTGCGCGGCTCACTCCACTTGCTGGCATGCTCGCATCCGAAGACTCGCTTGTTTGCTCCAGTGTTGTCGCTGCCTCGAGGCTTGTGCGCTCCGAGTGCAGCGACGCTTGCTGCTGTTGCTGCATGCGCTGCTGCATGCGCTCCTGGCGCTTGGTTTGGAGTCGCGACTGGAACGTCACGGCACTTGGCTCACCGCCACCATCGCCGCTACCGCGCTCTTCATCAGCACCGGCACCACCAGACACAGGCTGCTGCTCGTCCACTTGCATCGCAGCTCTAGCTGGCCCAGCGCTGCTGCCTCAACAACCACGCCGCTCACCACCACGAGTCACACTGCCGCCACGCGTGAGAGGACGCGCACAGACGCTTCAGCCAACGAGTCCGTCTAGTGTATTCACGTCGGCTCGCGCACTCTCCACCGCTATCTACCGTTTGCTCGATCTCTTCTCTCTATCACAAGGTCCGCTCTTGCTCTTCCTGCTACAGTTCACGCACTCACTCGCTGCGCTTTTGTGCTGCTCGTGCTCGTGCTCACGACCAGGATTCGACGACGTACCGCTTCGTGCGCACCATGGCTTTCATGAACGCCTCGGCTTGCTGGAGCGACATGCCGCCAACTGATCGCAGGATGTCGCGCAAGACGTCGTAGACGTCGCTCGGCATGCGCTTTGCAGACCCAGCGATGTAGACGTAGCCGCCATTCACGAGGAACGCAAAGACCTCGTCCTTGTTCTCTGCGAGCCGCGTCTGGACGTAGATCTTGTGGCTCTGCGCACACACAGAGTCACGCGTCCATCCATCCGTCCGTCAGTTGCTAGGTCCCGGTCCGCAACGACTCGGCAGCGGTGCTGATTTGTGTGAGCCGTACCTGGTCACGCGAGAACGCTGTGTGGAGCGCTGTGAGGTCGCCTGACGCGGCCAAGCTGCGCAACTCGTCGCCGTAGAGAAAGTCCTAGAGACACACGCGTGGGATTGTGATCGTAGGTCAGTCGCCAGTCCATTGAGTGAGCGAGCGAGCGCAGACACCGCAGCCTCTGTACCTTGAGCGCATGACGCGAACCAAAGTACAGGAACGTGTCGCCAAGCACGAGAGCACTGCGTTGCGTCTCCGCCTCAGCAACGCTCGCAGTCGCAGTCGCACGCAGCACTGCGCGCTCTTGGACAATCGCACGCATCGCCGCGAGTCCAGTGCCGGGACCGATGAGCAGCATGCTCTGGTCGCGACTCGGTGGGTCAAAGAGCCCAGTCTTGATCCACACTGGCACGCGCACAGTGCGCTGCTGTCTGGTGTCATCAGCTGCCAATGCCTCGGGCTTGAGCGTTTGGAAGTACGCCGAGCAGATGCCTGCGCGCCGGCGCTTGTACGGCGTGAGGAAGTCGACGATCGCGACGGTCAAGTGGACCTAGAGCGAGCGAACGAGCGTGTGAGTGTGTGTGTGAGAGAGAGAGAGAGCCGCCCCTGAGCCATCGCTCCGAGCCTTTGACACACACAAAGACACCAGGGAGGACGTACGCGGCCCGGGTGCAGCAGCGGCGATGACGCGATCGAGTACGAGCGCGGACGGAGACACGGAATGAGCTGGAGCAAGAGCGCAAGCGGCACGTTCGCACTGGGAAAGTCGCCCAAGACCTCGGCGTACGTCTTCTTCTCGCGAATGCAATAGTCGTAGAGCAAGTCGACGCCTTCGGGCGACGCGAGCTCTTCGAGCTTCTCTTTCTCTTCACTGTCCGTCGCAAAGAGCGAGAGCTTGGCAAAGAAGCTCCGGCGCGGCGTCCCGAGGATGTCGAGGTACTTGGTAAAGATGTCAGTGAGCGTCGTCGGCGATGGGAACGTGCGCTGTGGCGAACCATCCGCAGCAACGATCGAGAGCACACGCGTCGCTCCAGCGGCATCTTCATCGGCGCGTTGGACGTACGCGAGCATCTCGGTGACACCGGTTGTGTTCTCTGGGTACACGTCTGCGATCGCACCGGCCCGGAACAGCGCGGTCGTGTCACTACTGCTGCCGCTATCGCTAATGTCGAGCTCAAGGTGCCGCACGTCCTGGGTCCAGTCCGCCGCCGTCAAGCGCTCGTTCGCAACGACGCGCGCGAGGCGGATGCCCTGTGTCGCGTGCACCGCAGCGCGCGGTGCTGCGTAGAACATCGACGTGTCAGTGCGCGGACTGAACCGCTCGACAGCAGCACGTGCGGCCGCGTCGTCTTCAGCGTGGTGCACGACGCGATACAGAGGCTCAATCGGCGGCGGCGTGTCGTCGACGACGTAGCCTGGCGGCAGCGGGTACTTGCTCAGCACAGCGTCCCAGAGCTTTGCGAGCCACGGCGTGAGCGCACCAAAGTACCCAAACGCGTGCTGATCGTCGCCGAGTCCGCGCGCAATGAGCTCTGTCGCACCGAGCTGCACGAGCCGCGCCTGGAGCTTGCGCGCGACAGCGTTGTACTTGGCGTAGCTCGAGTCGCCGAGCCCAAACACTGCGACGTCGACGCCGCTCAGCCAGTTGCGCGGCAGTGTCTTGCGCAAGAGACTGCGCCACGCAGCGCGCATGTTCTCAGGCGCTTCGCCGTCGCCAGTCGTCGAGGCAATGAACACGACGGTCTCGCACTGCGGCAGGAGCTGCGCGACTGGGAACGCGTCGAGCGCAGCGACTTGCGTGTCCGCGAGATGGCGCGCGACTGCGAGTTGCTGCACGTACTCGGCGACATCGCGCGCCGTGCCTGTTTCGCTGCCGTAGAGCACGAGCAGCCGCGGCAGTGCGCTCGGAGCAGCAGCGCCAGATCCGTTCATCGTCGTGAGGAGGTCAATCGTGGTGATTGAGCACTTTCGTTCGACTACATCGGAAGTCAAAAGTCATTTAACCTTGGTTTTTGTATGTGAGCGGTGGATCTATTTGAGCATGACCTAGTGATGAAAGGAAGGGTTTATCGCTTTGACTGGAGGTTTGTATGAGAACAGTACAAAGAGGGTCGTTGTACCGCTTTGGCTCGTGTGTGTGGGCAATGCTCTCGGAGCTGAGTGTATGCAAGCACATCGACACTGGGAAGCACATGAGATGGAGCGGCGTGAGAAGAAGATACGACTACTACGTGCCGATTGTGTGTTGGGCTGCGTTTGTCCTATGCTACGGCAGTGGTGATGCCGAGTGACAAGGTGCGCCTTTGCTCAAGCACTCACACTGGCTAACACAACACTCACATGTGCACGAAACCTTAGACGATGTGTGAAAGGCGGCTGCATCACTCCAGCAACAAGAACAATCGCCACGCAAGTGCGCGGCGCTGGTCCCAGAAGCCGAAGACAGCATGCTGTGGGCTGGAGGCGACGATGGAGGTGTGTGTTGGCGAGAGCAGATATACTGCAGTCTCTCATGATGGCATCCTGAACTAGACAGACCGAGCTCCGTGCGTTGGACTCGCTCC